>QBDW01005264.1:0-53816 GCA_003261595.1 Maconellicoccus hirsutus | reverse complement strand
GGCCAAAATTTCGATTTTTTTTTCGATGAAATTTATATAAAAAACCTGTAAGAATCGAATGGAACTGACCACTGATCTCAATTTTCAATATTTCGAGGAAATTTCAACGTTTTAAGTTGAGCATGTAAATATTTTTCTTCAAAAATTGCTCAACATTTTTTTTTTAATGAAATTTATGTAAAAAACCTTTAAGAATCGGATGAGACCGTGAAACCGACCACCGATCTCAATTTTCAATATTTCGAGGAAATTTCGATGTTGTGAGTTAAACTTTGAACCGCTCTCCTGTAAAATTTTGATTTTGGCCAAGTGGTCCCTTTTCGTATGCGCCCTCACATATGCTCAAAATCGGCTCAAAAAAGGTTTTAAATTGTTTTTGATTTTTTCGTAAAATTTTAGCCTATACTGATATATTGCAAGACCGTTTTTGAGGAAAAAAAAACTCAAAAACTCACTTAAATCTGAGCAATATGTACTCAAAATCGTCTCAGAAAAAAAAATTATTTAGGTTTTTGATTTCCTCGAGGAATTTTAACCTATTTCCATATATCGCATAATCACTTTCGAAAAAATACTCAACAATTGACTCAAATTTAAGCTTAAAATTCTTAAAAATTGCTAAAAAAAAAATTAAATCACGATTTTCGGACTCCTCGCAAAATTTTTACCCATTTTGATGCATCGCAAGACCATTTTCGAGAAAAAAAATTCAAAAACTCATTCAAATCTAAACGTAATATGCTCAAAATCGACTCAAAAAATGTTTTAACGTTGTTTTTGATTTTTTCGTAAAATTTTAGCCTATTTTGGTACATTGCAAGACCGTTTTTGAGGAAAAAAAAACTCAAAAACTCACTTAAATCTAAGCGATATGAACTCAAAATTGCCTCAGAAAAAAAAATTATTTTGGTTTTTGATTTCCTCGAGGAATTTTAACCTATTTCCATATATCGCATAATCACTTCCGAAAAAAAAACTCAACAATTGACTCAAATTTAAGCTTAAAATTCTTAAAAATTGCTAAAAAAAAATTGAATCACGATTTTCGGACTCCTCGCAAAATTTTCACCCATTTTGATGCATCGCAAGACCATTTTCGAGAAAAAAAAATTCAAAAACTCATTCAAATCTAAACGTGATATGCTCAAAATCGACTCAAAAAAGGTTTTAACGTTGTTTTTGATTTTTTCGTAAAATTTTAGCCTATTTTGATGCATTGCAAAACCATTTTTGAGGGAAAAAACTCAAAAACTCACTTAAATCTAAGCAATATGAACTCAAAATTGCCTCAGAAAAAAAAATTATTTTGGTTTTTGATTTCCTCGAGAAATTTTAACTTATTTCCATATATCGCAAGATTACTTTCGAGGAAAAACTCAATAATTGACTTAAATTTGAACTTGAGATTTTCAAAAATTACTCAAAAAAATCGTTAATTGAAAAATTGAACCGGAATAGTTTGCAATACTCTTTGCTTATCCACAAAAGCATAGAATTGAATAAATCTTCCTCTTCTGGCTCCTCACTGATGAATTGACGGATCATGATTTCAGGGGTAAGTTTAGAGTTGAATTGGGATTTTCACCCCCCTCCCCCGCTAAAATCTTTTTGAGGAATCGTCCTCAAGAATATGCCTTCTCGGTACCACTGGGTGTAACTTTGGTTAATGAACTAGACCCTTTATTTCCAAACCAACGCGACTTCCGATGACGTTTCAACTCACCTCGTACACACCGCTTCCTTCCAAACTAACTGATAATCTAGCACATGCATCTAAATTGGAATCTTTCGAGTCGTCTGAAATCAAAAAAACGCTCGAATCAACATCAATTCCAAACCAATGGAAATTTTGTACCAACCTCTATCATCGTGTTTCATTTCATCAGGCACCGACAATTTGGCCGGTCTGCCGGTGATATGTACATAATACTCGTAATGCTTTGCGTCGAAAAAATCATAATCGGCGTAGTGCTCTATGATGAACGTGATCAACGAAATGGCAATCTGCAAGTACAACGTTATTTCGTACAATACTCGCCAAAAATGAAACGATCGACGGTGACTCGGTGACTAACCTTATATGATTCAATATCATTCAACGACACTTTACTCTGATCGCCGCACGACACGAAGAAGCTCGGTGCAACGCATACTCCCAACGCGTGCGCATTCATGTACGATTTAGAATTAATCGAATTTACCGCTATTGCCGACAACGTGCCGAAAATCAACGTTAATAGTTTCTGCGTCGGATCGGGAAGCGACGTGAATAAGCTGCGAATACAGAAACCATTAATCGATTAATTAACATCGCCTTTTCATTCGTTTCCCAGCTGGCGCTGGTGGTCTTATTAAATATCGTGTATTTCTAAGAACATGCGGGCTCCTGGAATGCTTCATTATATTAGTGTATTTTATAAGATAGGAAGGGAAGGGGGAGGGGGGGTGCTATACTAATCTTGAAAAAATTCTCACAATAGTAACACGATAAAATAACATCGCCGTACGTTTAATTGATGAAACGGTATCTACTGAAAATATTCATAATATGTCGAAAAAGAAATGAGTGAAAGTTGATAAGAGAGGAAAGGGGTATAATTCACCACGAATACGTTTTTGCGTTAAAACTTGCAAAATGGATTTTTCCGCAAAAACATTTCATTTGAAGTCAAATTTCACGTTAAACAAGGTAAATAACCTCGTAAATACGATTTTTATACGAAACCATGACGTCATAGCTACTTAAACGGAGTTTCAAGAGTTTGAAAGATGACGCAACGTGAATAAATTTCATCGACAATATCACAAAAATTGAAAAAAAATCAATCAAAATGAAAAAATCGTGGAAAAATCTACGCAAAAAATTTTATTCGACCAATTTCGCGGGGTCGATTATAAGGTCATCAAATCTAACACTGACCCCCAATAAATGATTTCTAAAAGCTGTTTTTATTGCAAATATATGACGTCATCGCTAAATTGAAGTCTGATGATTTGAAGATGATGGGGGGGGGGGAAGAGGTTGGATATAAACAGGCAGACTAATTTTGTCAAGATCTTCATAATGATTGATTTTTTTTTAGTACTTTTGAACATTTTTCTTAACTTTTTTTTCGTGATTTTTTTGACTTGGGTTTTCCGAGTTTTTTATATTTTTTTTTGATATTTTTTCGGTGGTTTTAATAATTTTATGGTAATTTTTTCAACTATTTTTGATAATTTTTTGACGACTTTAAACAATTTTTTTGATCGTTTGTACTATTTTTTGCAATTTTTTCGGTAATTTTTCCGAAACTTTTCGATTATTTTTCACATATTTTCTCACAGGATACATTTTCAAGTTTTGTTATACATTTTAAAAAATCTTAAAAATCTACGATTTCTCATAAAACTTTTTTTTTTAATATTAAAATGCAAAATTTAAATACACATTAATAGTTTTTCGATTTATGTTCATTGACTAAAAACATTCAACGTGAATAAAAAACCAGCTTAAATTACAAAATGAACTCAGTTCCGAGATACCCCCCCCCTCTTTTCCCAATTAATAAATTACTATTAAAAAAAAATCAATCAGAAAAAATTTGTTAAAAAAATTGAAAAAAAGTAAAATATGACAAAAAAACTTGAAAAAAGTTCGTTACCAAAAAATCTCAACTTGCATTAAAATTACTTCCGCTTTAATTCAAAAAGAAATTGCAATCTAAATGAAAATTTAATCGCGTTTTTAAGCGCAAAAAAATTCATTCAAATTTTTCATCAATTTTTTACCCGAAAAATTACATTTTCTATTGAAAAATTCGAAGAAACGGGACAAAAAATTCGACTAATTAATGTAAAATACTTAATCTTTTGCTTTGTTACGAGTAAAAACACCGATATTCAACTCCCTTTGTACGCAAAACAATAACTCGTTCGTTTCGAAAAAAAGATATAACATAAAATTCCAACATTATTTCGTAATTTTTTCACGGCGAAGAAAAACCGCCGGAATTATTTTCGTTAATTAGTAACTCCGAAACCGATTCTAATTAGCCGATTACCAAGAACCGTTCCTCTTTACCCCTTTGACATAAATCCAATATCGATCACGTCTTCTGAATAGTATCTTAGTCGCGAATAAATGATGCGAAACGAGGTATTTCCATCGACTCATTTTCGTAGGTCTTTAGAAGGTGAAAAAAAAAAACACTAGATAATACGAATTACGAAGAGTGTCACACTCGATGAACGTGATTAGACGTACAAGCTTGTTAATTATTTTCCTATAAAATTCCATTTTCATCTCGGTTACGGCTTCTAAAACCGTCGATGTGGCAACACTGCGATGGAGAAAAATCTCGGCGCAACGAACTCCTACATTCTTCAATCATTTTACCAAAGCATACAAGGTCGATACGAGAAAATTAACCTTCATCGGTTAATATATATGACACGGTAAACATACCCATTGACTAAATACCATAATACACCAATTGCCTATCCTGCGAGGCATTCTAGGAGCTCACACAATGAAGGCGCACTTACTCGTGAATTAATTGACCTCTTTCCGTCTCGTCTTCCGTTTCTTTGGCAATTCGTAGCAACTCCTTTTCGATTTCTTCGCCGAATATACCGCCTGGTATTTTACTGAGGAATTTTTTCAAAACCGATGCTACCGTGTATACCGAGTAATGCTCGATATTCAGCATGGTGCCGGTTTGTAGAAAACTAATCAACTCCTTGACGCTGGCCTGATTACCGGGTGCTCTGAAGACGTCTTTTTTAAACGGCGCTTCGCGATTTAATTTCAATATCAATATCTATAAAATGAATTTTCAAATTCAGTAAATTTGACAATTTCTTTAAATCTCTTGAAAATATTTCTTACCAACAAAGCGCCTGGAATATGATCGCCGCAAATTTGCTTCAAAGGGACACCGAATTTCACTCTGTAACACGCACATATCCATTAACCTCGACACAGCAGGTATAGATTAATTTCGCGCTTCGATAGGCTCGATTTGCGGCTACCTGAGCTACTTTTTCGTCTAATTCGCTCCTTTATACGTACTTTTCCGGTATGTAATTGAAAGAAGGGGCGGATGAGTGTCGGCATGAGGTCATCACACTAGAAAGAGACGCTGCACCCCTCGTCATCCTTTCGCTCCATCTAATCATTTCTCGTACGGCTCCTTCGCCCTGCTCTTTTTCTTTTGATAATTTTCTGCAATGTAAAAATGTATTAATTCGTATCCGATTTCAATTTCATTCCGAATTTCGCCTTATTTACGTATTTATCAAACACCGATGTAAATATAAACATTGATTTCGAGCGAATTCAAATCGAAAAAATTACGGCCGATTATTTGCAATCGATTGTTGATATAGCTGCTGATACAATGACGTGTGAAAAAATTCTCCATTACGACGTGAAAAATCGTACGCGATGGTAGACGAAATTTTTGCAATTTTTACAAAGCCGTTCGAGATATGTAATTTCGAAATCATTTTTTTTCGTAATTTCTTCGTATTATATTTTTAGAGCGCTTTTCGGTTTCTCTTTCAAATTTATATAAATACGAAAATAGCGGCTGAATGGAAACAACAGGAAATTTTTCCAACTATGAGAAATTACTCGGAATTCGTAAAAGTTTTTGTGCCAATTTGAAGAATTTTTTCCATTAAAAACTACACAATTTCGTAGGAAAAATTTTATTGTAAAGTAACATCTCAACAAAATTCAATTTATCTTGTTTTCCTGAAAAATGTAAAAAATTATTGCCAAAAAATTAATTTAAATTAATATCTCGACAATGTAAATGATTCACGGGCAAGTTAAATGGAGAGAAAAAATGAAATGTTTTAAATTTTTCAGAGATATGATGAGTAGGAGAAGGGGGGGGGGGTGTAATATACTACACAACATGAATTTATTTATCAGCAATTAACTATTCCATAATTTCTGATACAAAAAGTGTATAGAAGAAACACATCCCCTTTCCCCTCCTCATCAAAAAATCAACAATTATTTATCGATTGCGAATTTTGAAATTAAATTGAAAGTAACCACGAAACCAAAATTAATTGAAAAAGTAAACAAACCAAACGAACGAATATTCTAATATTGAAAAAATAATTGAATAGAATTTTATTCGCAGAAAATTCGGCAATATTTGTAATTATGCGTTGAAGTGGCTTGCTACCAAAAATTTAATATCACAGAAAACTAAAAAAATACAAATTCCTCGAATCACTGCTTTTTAAAAGCATCCTCGATATACCCACAAATTTAAGCTTGAATTTTCCTCAATTTTCTTTTTATTTAGGATAAAAAAAATTTTCATTTGAAGTTAAAAATTTGGTAAAATTTTACGAACTGATCTTTATCCTTGGATTTTACGATTCTTCCGTCTTTTTCATCCAATTTCCACTCATCTTTAACCTTTTCCATATCCTTGAACTTGAAATTTCACCCTTTTTTCAGACAAATTAATTACACGAACAAAACCCCCCCATGGATAACTACAAACAACCAATAAATAAATTTCCAAACTGAGAAATTTCAACCAAGTGCTTCGTCGAAATCCCAAAAACACGATTTGGCACCGAATCAAAATTTCCACCGGTCGATTTCTTCGAACAAGAACGAAAATATTTAATTAACCGCGTACACAACTCGATAAAAGTTGAGAATTTTGTAGTTGAAAATAATTTTTCGAAAAGTTGGGTTGAAAATAACAGAAAAATGAACGTACTTGAGAAGTAAGTCGCATCGTTTACAGCGTCACAATTAATGCACGAAAAAATAACTCCGATTTGTGTAATATTTACCGACGATAGAATCACAAGTACCGTTCGTCGCTTCGCAATTAATCACCTAATAACGCGTTAGACAATCAAATGAGTCACTAGAAACGTGCAAAATACTGGGTAAATTTTCACCTATAAATTGATAGAAAATTAACCGGAATTGTACCGGAATACCGGCTCATCAGATCACCGGTACGACACCGTTGTCTTTTTTCTTTGTACATGGCACGATTTATGTGAACCTTATCGTCGATACGAAAGGTGTTCATGGCGATAACAGCGGCTTGATAACGTTGGAAAAACATTACGTTTTTAATCGATTTTTTACCGTTGGTTTTGTTCGAGTCGAATTAATAGTAGAATATCGCGAAAAATGAGAAATATAACGCGATACTATATTCCATCTTATTACATCATAGGGTCGAATTTGAAATCGAAACTTACTCGATATCGTCAATTAAAGTGATAAAAACACTAAACAGTTTATTCAAGAACATTATTAATAGTTGGATATTCGTAACGCGAAAAGCTTTGTAAAGAGTTAGAACGGCATCGAAGAAAAAACAAACTTTGTTAACAATGAAGAAATTTAATAACATTTACTCAATGACGTCTTATTTAATTTTTGCAATCGTGTATAAGAGAAACAATACAAGAAGGCGAGATTTTTTTTTAAATAAATGCTTCAACGGAGCCGTTACAAATTAACCATAACGGAATGTACGATGTAAAAATTTAAAACATTCACTTACTTTATGACAACTATATATTTCAACAATATAAGAAGCCATGCTGGATAAATGTAACCAAATGGCATCAACTGTGTGATACACAGCAAGCCGTGAGTGATTTGTGCTTCAAAGCGGAGTATACTTTTAACATTCTAAACTGCAACAGAACATTGATAATTAATAGTAACCATATGCTAATTAATAAAGTTGCTATTATTAACATTAAGATACAAAAATTCGTCGGTTTTAAAGAAATAACAATCGAGGTAATACGATTTTAAAAAAATTACAAGTAGTTTTGGCCTCTAACCTACTTTACAATTGAAGTGTTTACATTAGGATTCAACGCATGAGCCCGATATACGTAATCATATATTGAATGTAAATTTGAACGATTACCTTAATAAGATCATTTTAACGATTAAATTATCACTGATTTTGTTTAATTTTTGTACTTATTAGTATTTTTATATTTAACCTGGGCGTGCCATTAACTGTAAACGCCAACCGGCAGCATGTAAACCAAACATACACTTTGGGATGTTGGGAAATGAAGTGGGAACCAATATTCGTAATACTTACATCAATTTCTCATGAATTAAATCTTCTAATACCGTGTTAAATAAAAATTGCAACATTTATCACATAATTTTACAAAACATATACAACGCGACATACCACGAAATGTATAATTATAAACAAAACAAAGCCAATTTTCACTTCATGAATTTTACAAACACATGAGATTATTATTATCAGTGTTACCTTCATAACGTTCTAAAATGTACTTTAATTCGATAAGCTAAAAAGACATATTTAATTAAAATTTTTGCATGTAAATGTACTTTTCGTTATAAAAAAATTATGAAATTTATGCACAAAGACTTTTTTAAATGTTTTTTCATACTAAAATCGACGATTCTTTAAATAATTTGGGAATTGGATCTTATTAAGAATCAAGCAGTGCAGCTCAATAAGAAAAGAAAAACGTTTTTTTTTTCAAAAACAATCACAAAAAGTTTTCGTTTGATTTTTTTTTTTTTGGAAAGATGGTCGTTAATTCGATCGTTAATTAATAGTACCATTAGTACCCCAGTACGATGATTATGATTATGAGATGAGTGTAAATTATGACACCAAGAAAAAGCAAATTGAGACAAAGCTCATTGATTGATAAACCATTTGAAATAAAAGTTCGCAAAAACATGAAAAGAAGGTGTCTGCGAAAGTCTATAAAACATGATTTCAATTGGATCTTTAAAAATATCAGCATAATGTAGAATATACGCAATCGTATAACTTTGCTGAAGGTGTAATTTTCAATATTCCGAGATATATGTAAATAGAAAGAAACGAAAGTTTATAAAAAAATGAGACGTTTCATGAAAATTAAAAAAAAAATTAATGAAACGATCAAATCGATATTCCGTAGCATTACAGTTATTTCATTTCGTACAATTTCAAGTTCCTCAGGTGGTAATTTTTGATAATAATCATAACTTTTATATCAGTTCCCATTTCAACCACAGGAAAATTTTGATACGGGCTTTAAAAATATATAAAATATAAAATATGGAATTTTAAATGAAAAGAGAAACGTCTTTTTTTTCCTTACAAAATATAATTGTTTCGTTTACTGATTAACATGAATTATATCCTTTTTCAAAGCATTTTCCTTATTTTCCAACATTGAATTACGTACTCGAAATCGAAATGAACGAGAACAAATTTTCCATTTCGTGAAGTATTCTCTTTTTCGTACCACGAAAAGTTTTATTGATGTGATAAATTTTCACGGTTGTACTCGTGCATAGCTACACATTTTCCATTTTTCATTCAAAAAAAAAAATGAGAAAAAAATTAAATTTTCTCGTCATGTTACGCTAATACACAAAAGTAGTTCAAAAGCTAAAAAAATTTCGTGTTTATATTGATAAGTAAATATTTTGCCAGTAGCAGTTTCTTTATCGTTTAATTTAGTGTAACGACCCTCTAATTAAAGTTAATTAAAAAATTGAAACAATTTTCACTAATGGATCTCAAAGGTTAAAAAAACAATTCGATCACACTATGATTGTCCTCGTCCGTTCGGCATGTATTCTACAAAGTTAACAAAAATCATGTGGTTATATCATGATGGGAAGCTTTTCTGAAAAAACGGACAGGTTTGCTGATTATTTCGCAGTATGTGGATTAGATCTGAAATCAGGCTTAGAACTATATTATTTCTCAGGTAAATTATTTATTTCTTCGATTAGTTTTATCGTATGTTAAAAACGCTTTTAAATTTTATCGCAAACACTTCACTGTAGGTGAAAATCAATTACAAAGTACTCCATTAGATCGATCGTATAAATGTAAAGTCTTATCTCATTTCCCGGACACAGTCAGTTGGAATCCAATAGATAAAGATGCAATTTGCATGGTAGCTATTTATACGATTTATTCCTTTTGTATTAATGAAACACGGAATCTTATCGTTACCGTTCTGCTTTTTAGTTATCGTTACCCAGTGGGTTACGGTTTAGGACACAAAAACACAAATTGGAACCGGAATTTCACAGTTTTGTTGTTACCAAAGAAGATGGACGAAGGTGTTATGGTTTCAGTTTTGTTTTTTACGAAAAAGCTCATAATAAAATATGTAGCGCTATGCAAACTTTACAGGTATGAGAATATATTTTTATTTTAGTAATTTTTTTGAAGCAGAGTGTTCTAAGAGTATTAATTTTATATTTCCTTTAGGCTATGCATTTAGCTGAATTGTCAGGCGGACCGAAGAAACATGCTTCTTTTAATCATAACACTAGATCTCTTCCGAGGCATTTTAAAATAATGTCTCCGCATTATAGTTTGATTCAGAGCTACTATGACATTGCAAAAGATGTATTGTACGTGACTAAAGCTGTAGTTTTAATTTCTCAATATCCTTATGTTTATGCTTCTTATCAATTTTTATGGAATTTGTACAAGTAAGTTTGTCTATATTATTATTTTTTTTAAATTATCGCTATTTAAAAATTTTTTTCGACAGAAATTGGCAAGAACGAAGTTCTATTTCATTGGAGACATACATTTATTATGTGCTGAATGACGTTAAAGTTCCTCAACCTGGTCAAACATTGAAATTTTATGTTAGTTTGGATACAAAAGTTACCATTCGATCGCCCGATCTTGCCCAAGAATTACCTTTTTTTGATTTTCCAATCAGAGAAGTATTTCGTATTTTGGATGTGGACAGTGTACTATTCCTGTTTACCAGCATTTTGATGGAAAATCAAGTCCTTATTTGCTCTTCAGGTAAATATTTTGTTGGAAAATTTTTACTGAAACGGTTTTGATTCTTTTTTGTTCTTACGTAGATTACCAACAATTGATGCTTATTGCTGAAACATTGAATTGTCTGCTGTTCCCATTTTCGTGGCCTCATGTCTATGTTCCGATTCTACCCACTTCTTTGGAACATTTCTTAGATGCACCGGTTCCATTTATTATGGGAGTATCCCGTAATACCAACTTGAATATACCTAACGAAGTAATTTTACTTTTTTTTAAATGCTTAGTTCATTCGTTTCATGATTCGTGAATGAATTTTTTTAGGCGAATTTATCTTTCGTTGATATTGACTCGCAATCTATTCAGTTACCCGAAGATTTATTAACGATTCCCAATAAATCAGAATTTGCGTCAGAAATATTCAATTTGTTGGACCAATATAATGTTCCGATTCGTAATTGTTACAGGTAATTCATTTATTTTGTTCTTTAGATAAAACATTTCCTCGAATGTTTTCTTCATGTTTCAGGCAACTGAAAAGTAGCGAAGTTCGAAATCGTATCAAACGCAACGATCTTTCGGTTATGTCAAAAATGAGCGCTTCGATGTCGTCGGAAAATCTAAATTTTTCTTTATCCAGTGACGACGGTTCATCATTACCGAATAGTCCGCATTACAGCAGTATGCAATTTTTAAATAAAATTGGAATTTATATTTTGAGAGATCGAAAAATCACGTAGATGTTTTGCATTTGTAGGACATTCCAGTTTTCAAGAATTAACTTCGTGTTCTATTTACGGAAGTGACAATGAAGACTATGTAACTGATTTGTGTTTCAATTCCGCTATACGAGAATTATTTTTGAATAAATTTCTACATCTGTTCCATGACTACGAGAGATTCATAATTCAACCGTTTCAAGTAAGTGAAAAAAAATACTTTTTTTGAACGGTTAATCAAATCTATCTCGTTGTAGGATCAAGAACAATGGATTAGTAATAAAGAATCAGTACAGAGTTTCGATAAAGCTTCGTTTCTTTCTGAACAACCGCAAGATTTCCCATTTTTATCGCAATTCATCGAAACGCAAATGTTTACTAATTTTGTAGATAATAAAATGCAAAGTTTTTGGAGTGAAAAGGAATGCAATTTGCGAATTTTCGACGAACGAATTGCGCAATTGAAGTAATACTTTCGTTGTAATGTGAAAGTTATGTTGATAAGCTTCTAATATCGTTTATTGTATTTTAGATCAAATCAACCCGATGGCCTACTGACTCGTTGCAATTTTGAGCATAGCATTTCGGTTACCGAATGTCAAATTTTTACTAGAGATCGTTTGCTTAAAGCTGACGTACAGATTTCCCATCCAGAAGAAATTTTTGCGAATAACGTAAAACCGCAATACAACACTGATATATTTCCAACCTTGAATCTATCTAATCTCAATAAGCTCGGATCATTGAGGTACTTTTGTTTTTCAAAAAATGGAATCTCTTGAAATGTAGAGTAGTGAATCAAACCACGTTTTTGAACAATTTCAGATCAAATAAAAGAGTACGTCTGGCTAACGAAAACTCAAACACCAGTGAAGCTCGACCTCTCGGAATTTGTGAACGATTAACCATCGTAAAGCCGCTCAGTCAGAACGCTAGTCCTACTCATATAAGTCCCGCTGTAATAGCTCAAACGAATTGGAATT
Source organism: Maconellicoccus hirsutus (assembly GCA_003261595.1). NCBI lineage: Eukaryota > Metazoa > Arthropoda > Insecta > Hemiptera > Pseudococcidae > Maconellicoccus > Maconellicoccus hirsutus. The sequence continues at coordinate 41,315 of QBDW01005264.1, read as the reverse complement.
TCGTTGATAAATTACTCAAGGTAGATATTCAAACATCACGTAAAATTTTCAAAAAGTAGTTTTTTTCAAATTCGACGTTTTACTTTTTCAGGACTGTAAATCTAAAACAAAGAAAATGCTGGTGGCTAAAATGGGATACGAAGCTGTGGAACTTGGTCATAACATGCAGAACATGTTGATGGAAGAAAACACCCTCATTATAGGGTTATGCGATTTATTGGAAAGAATTTGGTCCCATGGTTGTCAAAGTAAACAAGGGAAATCTACTTTGTGGTATCATTTAACCAGATTTAAAGAATTGGAGGATGTCAACGATTCCAAATCACGAACCGAGCCTAATTTACGTGTTTCTGGTGAGACATAAAAACATAATAAGTCGAGAAATATTTCCTTAAATTATTCAATTTTCAGAAAACGAATACGTTAACTCAGCTCCATTGCTTAAGGCAAATTTACAATTTTCTCAGGACGAAGATGCTTCCGTTTTTGTACTTGAACGTTTACCTATTTCTTTGATCCATGACATGAAGTAAATTAAGATTTCTTGAATGGAATTATTATAAAATGAAATAATTAAATATGGTAATTTCAGATACGTAGAAACATTAACCGATATAAAAACTCAAGTTGGCTTGGCTAAAGCTTGGGTTAGATTATCATTGGAAAAGAAATTATTATCGCGACATTTGAAGACGTTACTATCCAATTCTACGCTGTTAAAGTAAGTTTCATGAAAACGAACGAATTAACGAATTGCTTTCATTTCGCGATGTTTTATAGAACGATGTATAAGCGTTACGCTTTCCTGAGATGTGAAGAAGAAAAGGAACAGTTTTTGTATCACTTGCTTTCTCTAAACGCCGTTGATTATTATTGTTTTACCAACACATACGTCAATTGTCGTAAGTAATGTGATGATTTATGCAGAAACAATTGGAATTTTCTATAATGATTAATTGCGATTGCATCAGGCATTCCATATCGCGTATTGATACATTCATCTACAAAAATCGCAGCTTCGATGATAAACTATTGTTGGATCTGTTTATCGGGAAACAACGGAGAAACGGAAAAAATTTATATACCCAAAGGAAAACTCGAATTCGTTTTTCAAGTAATTTTCACGATTTTATTTCATTCTTTTGAAATTTATATTGACTTTTAATTTATGTCACGCGCAGCACAAAAATTTAGGTTTATTAACCATGCTTCGAATAGGTCAAGAAAATAAAAATCTAAGTCTAAAATGGTTAGTCGACTGGGTTATTGTTCGAAATGAAATCACTGGTCATATTTATAGGTAAAAAAACAGAAAAAAAATTCCCTCGTTCTTTAGTTATTTCACTCAATGAAAATTTCATCGTTTAGTTTTCCATGCGGACGCTGGCTTGGTCGTGGGGTAGATGATGATTCATCAGAACGTTTGCTAATCGGTAAAAGGTTAACAGAGGGTCAAGAAAGAGGACGAAATTTGGCAGCTACCCGTATAAGAAGCCCCAGTGTACCACCAGCAAAACCAACCGTGTCAGATAGCGAATTACAACAACATTTAGGTACGCAACGATCAAAATTTCAAGTTGTTTATTACTAGTGAGTTATTTAAATTGAACAATTTGTTTGTAGGAGAATGTGTAAATAATATAATCAAGTATTACTACGGGAAACCAAAGGAAAACAGTTCTGTTGGCACGTTACTGTGTGGTGAAAATGGTTTGGTATTTCATATGGAGCAAATACTATTTTTTGGATTTAGATCTTCGAGATTATTCGGACGTAATTTATATATTTGGGATTTCATTAGTAAGTGAATTTTTCGAAATTAAAAAAAAATGGATAAATATTTAACATATTTTTATGTAGTTAAAGTGAAAGAAGAAAAAGATGTTTCCAACGAAGCTAGCTACGATGACGAAGTTGATTATTTTTGTAAATTAATCTCCGAAATACAAAATTCTAGCCATTCTTTGGGTAAAGAAGGTCGCTTCCAAGTTTTCATTTGCGTAACAGTGAGGTAAAGTGTTGAACGAAGAATGTGATTTATTTGAAATTATATGCTAATGAAGTATCTTCTTCGCAGAGATCACACAATCAATAGTGTGCTAAGAATTTTATCATCAGCAAAAATCACCGACGAAATGTACGAAGAACATTCCTTCTTGAGGAAGAAATCGCTATTTTATTTTCTCACTCATTTATTGGACTCGTTATACGATTTGGAAATTTTTCTAGAAAATTGTTTAACTTTAGGAATTGCCATTGAATAACAGTAATACAAATGCCTTACAAATTAGTCCCAAAAAATCCCTTGTTTAATGCGTGAATTTACGTACCAATATTTTTCTTGGCAGCTATCGCGCATTGTTATCATAATGATGTGCACAAATTTCATAAAAATTAGTACTTGTGTTTTTAGGTCGAGAATTTATGTTCCATGGAATATTTCAGGTTTGATGTGTTTCTTTATAACTTTCTTTATTGTAATTGTCTCAATGTGGTACAATTTATGATAATTTAACCGAATCGATCTCTTTATTTTATTCGTGCTTTGAAGAGTAATTTGATGATGTAGATGACGAGTGAGCATTCGTTATATCGTGTGCTCACTTAATTTCTTTTTTCGTTCGATAAAATACCAAAAATGCGTATTTTGCATATTTAATCTAAGTCAAATTACCTCGTTTTTCATGTCTTATTTTTGTGAATTTTTCTTGGTTGTAAAATAAATATTTGATTTTGTCATCCCTTTTTCTTCATCTCGAATTCAAATTTTGATGTTGGTTGGCTCAGTAAGTTTTATTATTTTGATCAATGAAATGAATTTTTCAGTACGTTATCTTCGATTTGTAGCACAAGACACGTCTCGAGTCTGTTTTCTAGCTTTGTTCTGGATGGTGTCGAGTACAACAATGTATGAGATTACGGGTATTTTATTACCAAATACACAATTTACTTTCATTAACTCCCGGCCCTCCGTATCATTTGTCATTTTTTAGGAAAAAATTTAATGAGAATAATTTTCTCTAAAAATTGGAAAAAAACGTATCATTGTCAACACCATCCAAAACAAAACTGAAAAATAGACGAACGTAAAAAGACGTTTGTAACAACAGACCAATGTCCATTTTTAAATTACATTATCAGACATGATTATTTTAATTTTTTAAATTTTCAAGATTTTTCTCATCAAATAATGAACGTAAAATCTAAACGTGAGTCGTAACATGTCCAATTCGAAACCAGAGTGTAAATATGGTGAAAAGTGTTATAGACTTCAAGAGGATCATTTCAATTCCTTCAATCATTCTCACTGTAAGGTGATAACTTTATCAGTTTTTACGTACAAAAAAACCGCGGGATAAATTATTTATATGTATGTGATATTATATTACAGTGAATTCAATCTTAAGACAAACTAAGAACGACATCCGTATTCCTACATCATACTCGTGTCAAATTCCAAAAGAAAGTTTATTACGTCAATTGGAAATCGTGAAGGCAAAAAGTCAGTCCAATTCTCCAAGTTCCTCCAGCAAAGCTGACTTCTCCGATAAAGGGTCTGATAACTCGAGTGACAAAATGAATCAGTCTTCGTTGAAAAGAGGACTTCTCAATTATAAAGAGTACATACAAAAACGTTCCAAAGGAGATATACTTTCGAAGATCGCTCAGTCCGAACCGTATAGATTTTTCCTATCGTCTATTGCTGATGAAAGCAAAACCCATGATGATATGTTGAGTGTTACTTTTCCAGGTGTGAATTAATAAGTAATCAGTATCGAGCTTACTTTAAATTAACGAATTTTTTTATTACAGAATTATTGAGCGATAAATTGGGTGTTTTAGAGTCATCTCTTCAAATTAACTTCATGGTCAATATTTTCTGGTTGTATGCGCAGTACGCTATTTATAATGAGAAGTAAGGTAAATATATTTTTTTAAATTGAAAATTATTTTAACATTTTTATAACGTGTAAATAGGACGACACCAGTGACATTGCTCTATGGATGTGAAGATGATGATCTGAGTAACACCATCCGAAATAAATCAATTCCCAATTTGAATGCTACTTACATCAAACCAAGTGCCTTTGGTTCACATCACACGTAAATTTTTGATAAATTATTATTACTTATTTTAATTAGAAAATAATTTCAACTTGAATTTTACAGCAAGATGATGATATTATCGTATACAGATAAAAGTATCAGAGTAATAGTCACTACTGGTAATCTCATTGAATTCGATTGGGAAAATACTACTCAAGGGTAATGAAGATAAATCAGATTTATCATACTTGTTGCATTAATTTTTATTAACACGCAGTCATGTTATTAGTGTATGGATCGGTCCTCGATTACCTTTCATTGAAAACAGAACAGACGATGACTGTCAATTCGACTCCGAAACCAATTTCAAAAAGGACTTGTTATTGTATTTGAAGGCTTACAATTTATCCGTTCTTGATCCTTGGATCGAAAAAGTTAAAAATGCTGATTGCAGAGAAGTGAAGTAAAAATAAACCATTATTATTATTAAAAATTTCAATTGAATTTTCTTAAATAAATGTTTTTTTTTGTAGGGTATTTTTCATCGCCAGTACACCCGGAACCCATCCCAAAAAATCACCTGTAAATTGGGGTTTAAACAAACTATCCGATTTATTAAGCCAAAATGCTCTTGTATCGAATGAAAACGCCAAAGATTGGCCTCTTTATTATCAATGCTCTTCTATCGGTTCATTGGGTAAAGAACCCCATGCTTGGTTGCTTGGAGAAGTTACCAGAGTAATGTCTTCGGCCAAAAAATGTTGTTCTTTTCAACCACCCGTCAAAGTGGTACGTATTTGGATTTTAAATTATTTGAGTCTTCACTAAGCACTTCATTTAGTAAAGAATTTTTTTGATAGATTTATCCGTCATTTGATGATGTATTTTCAAGCTATGATGGATTTGCAGCTGGCGGTTGTTTACCTTACAATCAATCAACGCATGATAAACAAACGTGGCTTAATCAATATTTGTGGTAATTGTCTGTTTTATTGTAACGAGATTTTTTATGAAAATTTCATCTCTATTAATTGTTTTCAGCAAGTGGAGATCAAATATTCGTAATAGAACTAAATCTATGCCACATATAAAGACATATTGTCGATTATCTCCGTGTAAAAAGTATTTATCTTGGTTTTTGCTTACAAGCGCCAATCTATCTAAAGCAGCTTGGGGTATGGAGAATAAAGATAAAACCAATTTACGAATATTATCTTACGAAGCTGGTGTATTGTTTATACCATCTGTTTTGGTAAATTATTTCACTTTTTGTTGAGCGACCGTATTATTTATATAGTTTGATAATAATTTTTGATTTCAGATTCAAAAAGATCGATTTCCATTAAGTAATGAAAATCCTTCTGGAGATGGACCGAAATTTCCATTACATTATGATATACCTCCAACACCTTACACTAGTAGTGATTCGCCTTGGGTTATGGATATGCTCCAAAATGCATAACATCATTACATTCGTTCCTCTTTTTATATTTCTTGTTGCTCTACCGACAAAATAAAGTTTCTTTCATGATTTTGTATTCAACGTGTTGATGTAGCGAGTGGTCAAAACCAAAAGGTGTTGTGCTATACGCCAGAAACTAAACAACGCATGCGAAAGTACCATAGCCGCGCAACTATTGATTTTCAATGAATTAATGCATTCGAGTATTCAAACATGAGTGTTGGGTTATTTTATTCTCTTTTTTGCGATTAACAACAAATTGAATAACATTTTAAATTTAAAAACAATTTTGGCAAGAGTGAAGGTCACTATCAATAAACTACAAAGGCGAAGGTCAGCTTATGAGAATTTTACGGTTGCAATGAATTTCGAAAATTTTTCATCTTCGTTTAAATCATTTTCTCGTTTTCGTGTTATTTAATAGTTGAGATGAAAAAGTGCTTCAGTTATATTAACCATCTTATCATGATTTTGAGATAAAAGTGCGAAAAATGGGTAATTTTAGCGATGTAAGTGAAAAAAATGAAACTAACGAATCGAATTTTTGTGTCATAGCAATTTACATCACAGTTCCTTTATTATTTTGTTATTGGATTTTAGAAGTACATTATTTTCTACGATTTTTGTTATGCGCTTTTATCGCTAAATTTTTTAAACGACGACTTTATATTTTGGATGAAACCACGTATTCTGGTAAGTTGTTTTTTGATTATGTATTCTCATAATTTGTCGTGTAATTTGATTCCATTCATCGTTAAAATAATTGTCATCTTAGCTATATTAAACTCAAGTTACAAAGATATTTTCAATTAGTTAAACAATTTGAGAAATTGATGAAAAATCAATATTAATACTTTTTTTTCATTGATTATAGGAATATGTCTGACCACAGACGTAGACACATTGCTTTTTCATATGAATAATACTCGATATTTACGAGAAGTTGATTTCGCTCGAGCAGATTTCTACGTGAGGACGAGATTATGGAATGAAATCAAAAAGAAAGGCGGTTCGGTGGCTCAAATATGCACAAATATTCGTTATCGCAGATTTATTCGACCTTTTACTTTTTACACGATAACTACAAAGGTGGGTATTTTTTAATAACATTTTTGAAATCGATACTAGTCTCCTTGTTAAATATACTGAAAGATGCGCGTTATAATAACAGGTAATACATTGGGATCATAATACCATTTTCATGGAGCATCGTTTCGTCACAAATAATAATAGTTTTGTAAACGCCATTGTGATGAGTCGTCAACGACTGATAGACTGTAGCGCAGAAGATGTAATGAATGAATTATTATTTAAACAAAATAAAAACAACGAAGTCAGTTTGACCAAACCAGATCTTCCGTTAGAATATGTGCGTTGGATCGAATGTAATGATATCTCCAGTGCAAATTTAAGAAGTAACGATACATGAATCTGCGAACCAAACTAAGGAATTTGAAATTCTTATCCTCGAATGGTGTTCTTAAACGCATTTGTTCTTCGTACTAATGATCGAAAAAAACTCGAAAAGTTAATCCATTAGATTCTCATTATACAGATATTTGGGAGTTACCATCATATTTCTTACCTTTTTTTTTATTTCTTGTTCTTAATTTTTCTGTAAGTACTTAGTACCTACGACATATGTACCTATTTCTGTAGTTGTTTACAATAATTTAAGTATTTCAATTGAAATCGTTTCGATTCATAAAGCAATTTTTGTAATTGAATAACTCTTACGTTCTGAAATAACAAAATTCAATTTTGATTCGTTTTGTATTATATCAATCATCAATGTTTTCAAAATTCAAATGTAGTCAAAGTTCAAAAGATATTAATAGATACCACTTTTCCCGTCCACTTATCTTTTATTGTGTCTTTCATTTAATATTTTTTTTTAAAAATAACTAAAATTGTTCATAAGTTCAATACTCGATACAAATTTATAAATATTTATGTAATCAAAAGTGTTTTTTTAAAATCAAAAGTGTGGTAACACTGCAAAATATTTCAATGCATCTAATCACAAAATGAAACATGCCATTTATTCTATCATGTGATTTTTTAAAATAATTCAAAAACAAATCAAAATTTATCATTAAATAATCTATAAACTAATGCTTTATAAGGTGTATAATGATATGTTGTGTAATTTACACCATAATGGTTCAAGTTCTCATTATTAAGTTCACCAATAAGTATTTAGTACTTAACTAGTCTGAACAATGGTGTAAAATTTTCGTCTTAAAATACGTATCTAAACAATCAAACTTATTCTTGATGATTGTTTTGGGTATTTATCGGAAGAACCATTACTTACTGATATTTATTTACCTACTATCGCTATCTAATATCTGCATGGTACATAATATATTCATATTATAAAAAGAATATACAGTACTTACAATTTCATTCAAGTTACCGACTTACCGTGCTTTTTTCACTTAATCACACCTTATGTAACCTTGATATTGAATAACGTTTACAAACTTTAATTACTTCATTTAAAAATGGCTGTAAACGAAATGTTGATACTTTATTTTGTATTTGTATAAAATGGATATGTACGATGAAAAGTTCATGATGTAATCGAAGTATTAAATTAAAATTGAACTACATTTAACTCGAAAGCGTTCTATTTGTTCGTATAAATAATTTAACAGAATTTTATCCTCGGTTCATTGTAAAATAGTAAAAGTATTTTATCCCTCGCGCCCGAAATTCTGCCAAATGCAGCATCTAATACGGTAATAACAATAAACCTTCCGCAATAAGGGTACTTATTAAATAAATTTCACCAACGGTTCTGAATTATTAAAGTCATATGTTTCCAAAAAGGGAAACGAGTAACGCTTGTTTTTAGTCGGTAAAATGGAACTGCCATACTCTTTCCCTTGATAAGTTCTACGTAAAAATGGGCTTAAGGAATATGTGTTATAATTTACACAATGCTGTAACTTTCTTAAATTTTATTCATGAACGATATTTTAAGTACATAATATAACGGAGGATTGCGAAAATTAAATTAAACATATGTGTGTGACTGAGTTCGGCTTAATGCGCGTATAGACGTGCATTTCCTTCCACATTTATGATATAGAAAAGAGTTCGAGTACTTACCCTTTACTGAATAAGTAGCACTTATTGCTTAATCATCTCATTTTTGCTTTTTTTACGCTTAAAAAAACCACGCAGAACAAAATACAATATGTACCTAGAGTTTTATGTTTTTATGACCTTCACTCGAAAATGAAATTAAAAAAATTCATCCCAAAAATAAACTTACTAATATCTTTTCACACCTAGGCTAATATTACTTCCTCGTTTCAACAAATAAGAAATTTTCAATGGTAATAATTAAAAGCACATTTGTATAAACTTTTTCAACGCTAATAAAATAGTTTAATTAAATTAGAAACAATATACAACAAAACGAAATAGCGAACTGGTTACTGAGTAATAATCATTTTATAAATTTTGCCAGTTAATTTTACACTAGTTGAATTACGATTTAATTAAAATTCAAGAAACAAAGAATACATCAAGGGTAAAAATAAAATGGTAATTTTCCGCACTTATAATTTTACAATAATTACAGCATGCTGTAAAAACACTATTAATATGAAAAATATACTAATATCAATTACCCTAAAAGTTATTTAAGGCGCACGAGATTTTTGTTATGTAGAAATACCAGAATACTACAATTTGAAATCGGAAATTTTTTAATTGAAGCTGTGTTCGGATGTAAAGTGGGTAGTAGGTACCTAGTACCTACCTAATACTGGGTGACCGATCGATCGTGAGCCCCCTCGGGAAAATAATTCACATTTTTTTCGGTTTTATCGTAAAAATGGCAGCAATGGCTTGCACAATTTTAAATTGGACGTCATTTTCTTCAATACAAATCAAAGGTCTTATCAATTCACTTTCAAGTTCAAAAATTTCAATTTATTCAGTGTTTTTAGATTTAATAAAAACTACATAAATTGATTTTTCAACCTAAAAATGGATTGATAAACCCAAATTTGATTTTTTAATGAAAAAAATGATGCCCAATCCTACATTGTTTAAGCTATTACTACCATTTTTGCAATAAAACCGAAAAAAAGTCGTTTATTTTTCCGAGGGGGGGGGGCACGATCAATCCGCCACCCGGTACCTACCTCTACCTACTACTTGGTACCTTGTACCTACATCAAATTTTCATTCAAATAGGCAACTATACAATTTTCCAAGTATTTATTCTCAATTAATGTCGTAAATGAGAGATATATGAACGAAGTGGGATTCAACAGGTGAATAAATCAGAAGTAAAAATTGGTTACTTGCTGCTTGAATTTTTCAGCGTGATTTTTATTGAACGTATTTCGTCCCCGAAGTCCTCGAGCCTCATATAATTCATTGAGTTTATCCTTCGAAGTCACTAATCTTGGTAACTTGGTTATTTTATCATCTACTGAAATAACTTCCTCCGATTGCGTTCAGTTTTTCTAAATTGAGTTTACAAAATGATCCGTTTATGCAAAAAAATTCTAAAAAAGGCAATTTTGTGCTCGTAACAAAAAAATTAACCCTCGAAAAGTTTTCCCACACTTGTAAATTTTTTTATACTGATGAACTAGCGCAAGAAAAATTGATGAATGAAGTCGTAAATGGAGAAATTTTAAATAGAGGTTTTAAAAATACCAGGAAGTTATACTTTTTAAAACCGGGCGCGTTTTTCTATTTGAATACATTACCAAGTAAAATTACGTTTGTCCCCATCTGGTCGTATAAAAAGTTATTTCATTTTAAAACGTCTTTCCAAACAGATTCAATTACGAATACAAAAAATTATGTATTTTAAATGTTTCAATAATAAACCGCTATAGTTGTTAAAATATGCTGTACAAATCACTTTAATTCTATTCTTCATTAAATGCAAAATAGTTTTATTATAAAACAAGTATTATTATTTAAATTATCCATGTTTTCGAATTACCCGAATTTACATAATGGTAATAATTTTTTCGGATGGATTTTTCTACTTCATGTTAAACGTTTAGTTAAGATTAAATTCCGCAAAAGGAGCCGGCAATTTTAATGCTCACGTATGAAATAATTACACGCATATATGGACCAATAAACATGGCCCAACAATAGTTAAAACTATTTACATGGTACACCTTCGCTTTAATACGTTTTTGTGGTTCGTAATCACATTAGCGCGAATAAAAAGTAAACGCTGTTTTCAGAGATAAGCGATATTTATATAATTAATTTGTAAAAACAGCTTATTCTTCGTTTTAACTTATTTCAACACGAAACAATGGAAAACCCTCGGCCTTTATTATAAATGAATTTACTCTGAGGATAACTTTCATACAGCGGCGAAGATTTTTCATAATTATTATTTTTATTTTTTCCAACAAAAATATGCATTGGTAGGGTAATTTTACGTGTTTACGTTTTTATTAAGGCATAAATGAATTTACTAGCGTGAAAACAATGTAATTTTATTAGGTAGGTACACAGAATAGGCATAAGTTTTTAGTAGATAGGCAAAGTGGCGACACTTAAACGAATTACAAACAACGTAAATAGAGACGTCAGTGTGTGCAAATTACTGTACAAAAAAAACATACGAAAAAAGTAAATCATCGATTATTAATGATTTTTTTTCGTCTTTAAATTATTAACATCAACTTAAATTCTACATTTTTATCAAAATAACGATTTATAAACATCGATTAAGTTTCAAAATAATTTATTTGTATTACTTATCTATGTTGATGGGATTTTTGCGCTCAGGGGTACCAACATCAACCGGACGTACTATAGGTACTAGGTAGATAGGTAGGTAATCAAAAATTCGCATAAAAATCAAAATTAAAAAATCGTTTGTTGACGATGTCAAGTTTACAAAACTAAAATTTTTTTATTTTCTTGCTATTTTTAATAAAAAAAATATTTGTAATGTACGACTTACTAAAACCAGTTTTGATATTAAATACGCTTTTAAATATTACTTTAATTTTTCTAGTAACAAGTACACGTTTCTATAACGAAATAAATTCATCGCGTAAATTTTCAAATTTCTCGTAAAATTCTCGGTTTCGTCAAGAAGAAAAAACCACTCAACGTAATTCGCCATTTGCTCGTCCTTAAGTGTGTATCGAAATGGGCGCATTAACGGCGGTTAATTATGTACGAATAATAACGGATCCGTAATTCATCGCGGCTAAGAAAGGACTTAAATAGGTAAATTTGTAGAGCGTAGCCTTTTTTAAAATACACGTACCTCTTGCTCGACAATTCCTTAATGGTTATTTTGAGCTGTTAAAATTACTTTTATATGGCTCTGCTTGCGTGTATAGGCTTTGAATTAAATAATTTATAATCGAAGCGGTCTTGATATCGTATAAGCCATAGACGGCGGTGAAATTTGTAATCTTATCGAATTACGCACCATATACGCTTGTGCCATTCATAAACGAAACTGATATCTGAAATACTCGTTCATGCGTTTAATTTCATTAAATTCTATGAAAGCGTTTTTCTTCGACCAAAACATGGTAAAATAACAAACGCAAGCTGATACCAAAAAATTTCATCATATGACAAGCTCTCTGTCTGATAACATAAACCGTTTGAGATTTTCGATTAACCCTCTACCGCAAAAACATACAACGAAAAGGCCAAGCGTAGATTTTTATTCGCGATATTTAATATAACGAAACATAAAAAAAAGTACATTTAAAATAAAATCGCATTCATCGTGAAACAATTTGCTGGTAAGAATAGCGGTCTGCATGGTTCATTAAATAAAACGTCAAATACCAAAAGTGCAGGGATTTTTTGTCGCAAAGGATATTGTAATGACAACTTAATAACGTTTCGGTTTCTACCTTCATTCTTAAAATTAAACTACCCAAAGGAGTTCAAGTTTTTTTTCCTTCGGTGTTCCCTTTTTTTAAACCTTTTTACTTGTTATCACGACCGATTGATTTCAACTGAATTATCAAAATGGTCAAGTTGTAAAATGGACAGGAAATGCGACACGTCTATTACAGAAGTACCTAATGTACATAGTGAAAACAGTCGAGTTTTTCCTAAACTTGAAACGTTTTGTGGATTTTTCTTTTGAAATAAACCAAACTTATACTAAGTTACTGTGAAGAATTTTCGTTGATGAAAATTTTTTGAACACCCTATTATTCACATGGTCCATTAAACCTCTTAAGTAACAATTAAACTTCGGTAAATTTGATAAAGTAAATTCTCTCGTGTTTTTTATTTTGAACGTGATATATTTTCCTTAAAAATACTCCTATTTTTTTTCATTTTATAAAAAAAAATTTTTCCGAACAATTAAGCTTTGATACACTGATAGCTCGTTCAATTACCTCAAAACCAACGAAACTGAACTGAGGAGTTTTTTTTTTTTTGGTGAAAAGCAATATGATATTTTAATTAACTCTAGAATTCAACAAGTAGTGTTTTTCATATTACTATTCAACATTTACTGAAGATGACAAGTTCAACTGTCAAGTAAATTTTTTTGATTAAATAACACGATAAATGAGATGTTTAAATTTACTGTATCACCTGCGAGTTTCCTTATTCAATCTAAACTGAACGGAATAAAGCGACATTCGTTACATTTCCTGTTTTCACGCTTTTGTCGCTCAAAAGTGAAAAGCTTTTGAGGAAGATTTTCAATGCGTCATATCAAATGATTAGAACCCGTGTACACGATGAGACGACTTCAAGATGTTTTTATTTGTTTGGTGAAATTAAATGCGTTTTTTTCGCCGTGAATTTTGAATAAAATGGGAGAACGTGACGTAGCGTCGCGTCGTGTAGTTCGAGTGTTTTTATAAATTTGGAGTGAGCTGGGTTTTTTTGCTGCTGTAAGAGGTGTTCGTGTTTGCAGATATGAGATGAATTTCGTTTAAAGTAGTGTGATGAATAGGAATATGGTAATAAATGATGTGAAATATAAAATAAATTAAGTAACCGCTCATTTCATGATTTCAGATTTGTGAAGTGATAACAAAATGGTTGAAATAGCCTGGTCTGAGACATCAGCGTACATGTCACGATGACCATTTTTCGTGTTATCAGTTATTTACTTAGATAATGGCTAGATTTACTTAAATACTTATAAGTCATGTACTTACTTATTTGCAGATGATCGTATAGTAGCTAACAATGATGAACTTTGGAACTTGGAAAAAGGAACTAATTCACCAATCACCAAAATACAACAACAACTTATTACTTATAATATACACAAAAGTTATGTATCTATTATCTACTCGAAACTAATTAAGATCAACATCAAGGATTGATTTGAATATTTGATAAGTTGTAATCACTTGAATTTATAGTCTTTTCGCGTTGAGAGTATGCCCACTCTAACTACAAAGTTTCTGTTTGACGATCAATGTTGTACTTCGTAGAACAATTTTTTTCCTACTTGAACTTGAGACATGTCATCACAAATGAGCATTGATAAGTTAACAGATTGGACATAGCATTACAGTTTGCAACACTAGAACGGGTATTTTTGAATTATAATTTTAGTTTTTAAAACAAATTTCTCGTTGCAGCATTGAAAACTATAATTTCATGTCCCATCTTTTGATTCATCAATGTTTATTTGTGATGACATGTCCCAAGTTCGAGTAGGAAAATATTGTACCAAGAGACATGTACATGGTCGCCAAACAGAAATTTTGCGGTTAGAGTGGGTATACTCTCAACGCGAAAAGACCATAAATCTAGTGATTGAACATAGATGTAGATAGATATAGATTGATGATTCGTTGAAAATGTTTCCGTATCTAAAAAGGAAGAACATAGAGTACATGTACTTTATTTATAATTGCTAAAGTAATGAAAATTTAATCGCTTCCGAATTCACCCGCATGAGTTGTAACATGAAACATGTCACACAAAATACTCAAAAAACTTATTAGCATTAAAAAAACAAGTCTTCTGTGTGATAAAAATTTAAAAAACGTTCACCTCGTAAAAAACCTCAACGAAATTTGGCGACTATTCTATACCTAACACAAATCTCTCTCCCAAGCTCATGTATTCTTAACACCGAACCCATTAAAGATCACATTTTTTTTAGCGTAAATTGAATCGAAATATACGACTATTTGAAAACTAGGGCGAAAGTAGGAAAAAACCGTACACGATGAAATAACCAAGAACACGCAAACCGAAGGAGCAATTGTAAACGTAGAAACAGAAACCTATTTCATTGATCATTGCTACAATTTCACAAGATACTATTGAATTTTTCATCAGAATTTGGTAAGACGGCCGTATAGGATGACCATTTGTAAGTAATCTGTGGAAGTTTGTTAGCTATTTTCCACACGTCTTGACGTCTACTTCGGGATCCAATACCAACGTGACTGAGCATCGGTTTCTGTACACCTAGACTGAAATAATCCTTTGGGATTTCATCGGCACCATGTTACAGTTAAGATAGTTATATTGTGTTTATTTCTTGGTAGTACGCGTATACGCTAACCTAAGCAGAATTCATTTTACTTCAATTCTATGTTTCTTTTTCAAGCGAAGAATTTCACAAGATTACCTCAAAAAGTAACTTTTTCATCAAGTGGTTACAAATTTTCAACTCGAAAGGTTATTCCATCATTTAAAACATACCTACTCGTGGAAAATGTAACGAAATTTTACTTACATAAAGCAAAGAGAGAATAATTAGTCAAGCTATAACGTGAACAAATTTTACCAGGCAACAAGGCGTAGTAGCGGAATTATGAATTTTTAATACGTTGAATCCTTTCGTTTAAAACTAGAGTAAAATTCCTTCATCGTGAACAACGTCTATGACTATATATACATAACACATATAAGCGAAAACAACTAAAATAAATTTTTAACATGATTTTCAAGTTTATTCGGGTAACGTTATAAATAGTTCTCTTAAAATTTCGCATAATCGAATGAAAATGTATTTGAAAAAGTAGCGGTAAATTTTCCACTTCAGTTATGAAACGAAATACCCTCTGAAGAAACAAGACGAATGAAAAAAAGTAAAAGAAAAAATTGAAAAATAAGAGAAAACGAACGATAAAACGATGTGCATTTGACACGTCGCGTTGTGTCATTTGGACAAAACAAAATTACCCAAACATTTTAGTAATTTTTTTCACCCTTGGAAAAATATTTTATAAGCGCTTCCATTAAGGAAAGAGAACTTATCGTGAGATGCCAATTGCGTCGATTGGCGAATTCTTTTTATTTTCTTCGTTGCGGCTATTTCGCAAAGTTGGTTTAATTGACATAACAGGCGGTAGCCAAATCCAAATGTACTTTTAGAACCTTTCTGATTCTGCTCCCATCTCGTTACAGAGTGAAATTTCACTTTTACGTATAGTACACAAATGTGGAGGCTATTTTTTCGCAATTTATCTTACCTAGTGAAGGCCATATTTATGGGTTACGACTTATACGATTCGCTCTTATTCTTACCTGCCTAAATCCCAATAGCAGCAACAACCTTTTTATTTTATGAGAACAAAATTTGTAACTAACATTTTGCGAAACCTAACATTCTGATTCTAATCTGTTGACCGTTACGAACCGCTGCTATAACCGATAACAGCACGTTGTAATGTCAGAATTTGCTCATTGCACATTTTTTCTATGCCTTTACCTCTTTTAACATTTAAATTGCCGTAAACGAGTGTGATTTTTTTAACACGTCTTTTACAACCCCTTTATATGGATTTATTATTATTTTATTTCGAATAGGAACCGATAAATCATTACGTGAAATTATAATAGGTAAAATCTATTTCCAACATCGATGGGTAAGTAATACATCATGGTATCTTGCCAATCTACATATTCATTTCAATTTTGAGATGAATTTGAATAGAAAACGAAGTATACACTCGAATGCGAAGTTATTAGGAGCAAATAGTAAACTACAGTACATTAAATTGTCATCCAAATGACAAGCAAAATGTTAAACGAAGTTAAATTAACCGAATTATCGTGTTGTCTAAATTTTAATAGAAAATTTTCATCATTTACGTAACGAGAATGCTATGTTTTTTGATTCGTTGTAATATTTCATACTTCATGGAATAAATGAAAATATAAAATTGCGCATAAAATAATGAAAATAGAGTTAAAACAATTAAACATCAATTTTTTTATTCAACGGTAAATTTTGAAGTTACTTGGTAGGACTGTTGTGATTTGCTTTACTTAAAAAATTTTTAATAAACGTGCTACCTTTACCAACATATAAAACGAAATACATTTTACAACCATTCATTTTTTTTTTCAATTTCTTTTTCGACGACGAAGGTCATAAAAGAGACTGTGTGAGGTTCGCCCTTTCGTAGATCAGCGTACAACTCCCCAGAGTTTACAGCAACAACTTCTACTTTGATCAAGGGGGAGAAACCTCTCAAGAGAAAGAAAAACGCAAGTAATAAACTACACCTGAACATAAAGGCGTTATGTTATTACAGTACTTTGCCATTTTTATAGTTGCAGAATTGTCATATCTGCTCGCACTGTTTGGCGTTTTCGTGTCCAATGCGTATTTTTTTTTTAATTTTTGCAATTTTTTCCATTTATTTGAAATTGAAACAGACATTTATTTTCGTAGGTTACCATACTCTGTTATCAATTCGCGAGCAACGTGAATAATTAAATTATTTTAAAGCGAATCTATGTACAAGTTTCTTTCAGCGTATCAAATAGAGATTGTATGTAAGATATATCTTGTTTGTGTATGTAATTCAACAAAGTAACCAGAGTTCATTTTTTTTTGTAAATTGCAGAATATAAGAACATTGGTAAAAGTTTTTCCAAACACGCAACACTATATATTAAATAATTATTTTATTTTTTCTTCGTGTACATCATGAGCTTTCGTTTTCGTACCTTGATGGTACGTGCACTTGTTACGAAATTTCCCAAGTAATTGATGTAGGTAGGTACGTAACTTTGAAAGTTATTATTGTGAAGTTTAACGTACATTAATTATAAGAAAATGTGATAACTTCTACGAGACAGATTTTTCCGGCAGACGTATCGCTCAGTTGTTCAATATTTTATCTAAACGCGGTACATTTTACCAACACGTTAGGTTCTAAACTTTTTAAGCACTTGGCAACCCTTGTCAGAACGTGAAAAGCTCAAATAATAAAATTTGCTAAATTTATACGTTTATTTGTAGCGAGAAATAAAAACTATGTCAATAAGAAAGGCAACAATAGTAGGTACTTATTCGTATCAATTAATATTATCATTTGTATGATAAGTCCATCGTCTCATACCAACTTGAAAAATTCCTATTTAAGAAATGTGCCCAGAAAAATATCGGAATTTCAGCGTACTGTAAATATAAATATTTAATTCACGGTTCGTCGATAAAGTGCACTTCATTTCTAACATTCCAAAGTTGAAAATTCCGCAATGCAATGAAGTTGAGGTAAAAATTGAAAAGAATTTGGTTTCTTCGGAACTTCGCACTTGGCAGTCCGTTTAGATATTTTTTACGTTGACAATTCGGCGAAAAGTTCTTCTAAATTATTGATTCGTTCGTTTCGAGTTTATACCTGTTGAATACGATCGTATAAATAACTAATTAATTAGCCTTGATGAAAGTCGAATTATTTACCTATCGAGCATATTGAAAGTTTAAAATTGGTTATGCTCATGGGATGTACTTTTGAGTTACGGTTAATGACCTCTTCTAATAAGAGTTGGTGACTTTACAGTAACCGAAATTAGAAAAGGGATAATCTTGAATTTTATATTAGTTATTTCTTCAAAATGCACTTGTGTTTATTTTAAATTATCTTCACGCTAAGCGCGAACGCGAAATTACTTCGAGGAGTATTTTTCCGGTGTTTTGGTTTATAAAGTGAAATTCTATCACGAAAACAGAGTTTCTCATCAATTCCTTAAACGTAAATAGTTAGGCAACTGTATAAACTTCTGTTTGCAATCACCTTGACCAATACGTATTCGCAAACATGTCTGAAAATTAATTCCAAATAAATCACAAACTATTTTGGAATCTATGTAAAACATGAAAACGTAAAATCACGCTTTTCGTGTATTTAAATTGAAAAATAACTCGATAGCTTTCAACTTTCGTAGTTACGAAATTGTTTACATACATATACGAGTTACGAAAGTTTTTCAAATTGTTTTCAAAGTTAAGGATTTGCTATATAATTTCAAGGTTTTATAGATTTAAAATTGAGGTGAGCGAATTACCTTTAACGTTGATAAATATCTTACGCATGGGTATCGTTTTCGAAGTCAGCGGCATTTTTCTGTATATATTTATTTTGACAAATTTTCATATACATGAAAATATAATAAGTTTAATGGAAAATGATTTTACGTATAATGTTTCCCAGCAGGTTGTATTAACTCCACATCAGTAACCTCCTCAGGAGAAAAATAAATAACTGTAAGTTGTATCTTCTCTTGCTTAACTTTCTTAATTCGAATCAACATTTCATAAGTTACTATGGAAACTGAAAGCGCAGAATCGCTAAAAGCTGAAGAGTTTTGGAAGCGTTGAATTACAAAAAAGGGAAATACTGGAATTTCACCGGTAGATGCCAGCCGGTTATAAGAAAATGGTTCATTACATTTTTACGTTCCATTGCAGAAACAACGTGTTTACTTTACATGGATTAACTCGTTCGTATTTTTAAAAGTCGAAGGTGAGTTTTGAAAAATAATTTACTTCTAAAGCCTTCGGTTATTACAACGCCGCTCTTTGCTACGCTTTAATTTTTCTCTCATTTATTGAAATTTTGCTTGCGTCAATGTGTGAAGTACAAAATTCAATTTTCTCAATATTGTTTTTTTTTTATCTAATTATTAATACGTGTTTCGTGAATATTTTCTTTAGATAAAATTTTTTTTACAATTTAAGTAACTTTAATTTGTAGTATATGCGAATGAAACTATGTTCGAATGTGATTACAAAACATTCAGATAATGAGTATTTTAAATTTAATTTTTTGTTTCGCTGGTTAATGCACTTGGCTTTGCTTTAAAATTAATATCAGATAATTCCATTATATTCATTTAAAATTTCAACTTTATCTCCTTCGAAATAGGCAAACGTATTACTGCGGCTTTCACTAATGAAATCACGGCAAATATCCGAAATTATAAACCGTTTTACTCCCAAATAATTCGAATTTTGATTCAAATATACAAACGAGTGGGTGGTAAATTAGTTTTTAATTTTCTACGAAAAAACAAATCACCGTGTTTGGGAACATGGTATTTTTTACTTTTTAACAGCATCCATCACTCCTTCGGTATCGTATTTAATGTACTGATAAACGAATCGTGTTAGTTTGCGTACTAAAAATGATAATACGTCTTTTTCACAATTTATATTCGCAACTTGGAGAACATCTTATGAAATAGTTACATCGAATTGAATGAGTTAAAAAAATCGAAGTGAGTCACATAAATATAATATAACTAAGTTGCGTTTATTCAGATCATGATCTTGGATCTTTGGATATCTCGTTATCAGTTTCCTTTATCGAAAAAGAGAAAAAAAAAAGATAACCGATTATCATTTATTTTTAGTAATTGAAATAAACCGAGTACATGTGATTTTCATGGTTGCTTTTGGCGAAATATTAAGCGAAATGAACGGCTGATTCGTGTACCGGCGTTTCATTGGTGTCTTTGTGGTAGTAATGGTTCGTTGTTAGGTGTAGTGTGAATAACAGTTTTCGTCAGTTTTTAGTAGGATGTGTTTTGAATAACTCGGCTTGCGGTATGCTCGTCGCTTGTGCGTTATGTTCGTAACGAGTATTGGATTTCAGTTTTTTAAATTCGCGTTCGTATCGAATAAGATTTTCATTCGTATTTTATCATTTTGTGCTTAAATGGTCGTCGCCGTGTAGTGTCAACGTGTATTTCAACGAATTCCACCAAACAAAGGTATGGCACATGTTGATTTTTTTTTTATTATGAAATCTAATCTAAATATTTCATTTGGCTTATTTGTTCCCAGCTAAATAGTAAATACCATCGAAATGGTGCTAGCAAAAAATTGATTTTTTGTGTATAAAATTCGCCATCTCGTTGAATGGCTCTTCCCAAGGATATCGTTAGTTTATGTAATCTAAATGTTATCCAGACTCGAAGTCGAAACGTAGAAACGACCGAACCCCGAAAAATGTCAAGCATATTCCTGTTGCTTTTCTAGTCCTGTTTCTTCGTTTGGTTTTAATTATTTTATGTCTTTCTTTTAACGACATTTTCATCATGTACTATACAGGTTACCAATGTTGAATACATTTTGAAAATTATTCTCGAACGCGTATATTGGTAGGAAATTATTCACTTGTTGAATCGATTTTCTGATTTTTTTCCACAGTTTCTCGACGATATTTCCATCGAAATTATTACCACCGTTGTTACTAAACGAAGAAATTTCTCGTCTCGATATGTCGATTCGTTGAAAACGCTTGAAAAAGAAGAATCGTTCAAATAGCGATTATTTTCGTTTTCTTGATAGCCAACGATTGCATTACTTACTTATCGCCGGCATCTTATTTTTGAATTTGTATGTTTAGAGTCAACACGTGTCTAATGGCGTCGTGATTTCAAGCAAGAGATTACGCATCGTGTAATATTTTCGTATTTAAATGCGACCGTTGCATTGTTTGTGAATAATATTATGTAAAAATACTGGATATCTTGAAAAATCGATTTTTTATTATTCAACGTGAGTACAAATACGTATGTAAGTATTCGTTAAAAATTATCTCGATGCTGTGACAACGTTAACGAACATTTATATTTTTTATTCACCCTAAAATCTTTTTTCTTTTAGTTGAAAATAGCGAAGAAAATTTCTCTCAAGTCTTGAAAACCCTTTTGAAACGTATTATACGCAGGAGGTGGTAATTTTTCGATGTGAAAACAATACACCAAAGTAAAGCCACAGATACGCTGCCAAATCTGTCAAAATAACTTATCTTCAACCCTTCTCGCTAATTTTCTAATTATTTGCAAACCAGAAGCATAATTTTTATCAACGTTTGCAGAATTGAGCGCATATTTCAGAGAAATATTTCAATTTTGAATCCTTTTAAGAACTTTCCAGACGATTCAACCGTGGTTAATATCGTATCGAAGAATGATGAAATTTTTCGTATAGTTTTGATTCCTTTTCGAATAGTTTTTTTTTTCTCAGACCCTTTTTTTTTTCGTTTCGGAATCCGGTAAGCAGTCTGGTTGTATTCCGTTGTAAACAAGATTTTACGCCGAAGACGAGGTACCAGCTTTGGTATCTTTTTCATTTTCTTTTCAAATCCAGGAAGTATTTAATTCATATTTTAATTTCTTGTTAACCCTACATGGAATAGAGCGTGATGAAAAGTTGTTCGGTCGTTTCACCCTTTTCAATTACAAAACGGTGGTGGTATTTTTGAAAAGAGGCACCGAGACCGAATCAAAGAGTTATTTTTGCCTTTTCCATCTCGTATGGTAAATTTTCGCCGGATTGGATCCGTAAAAAGAGCTAATAAGTTGTTTTAATTTTCAACAAAATGGTTGATTTAAATTTAAAATATAATTCAGCGTATTTAATATTTTCATTTTTTTTTTAAATTCGTCAACTTCGAAGTATTCGTTTTTAGGACGTTTCCAAATTGTAAACATTGTGGTAATTCGAAAGGAAAAAACTTTGTAGCGCGAAAGCTTGTGAAGTTTTTCAACGTAGGATACAAAAGTTGGGATTTTATTATAAAGATGTCGAGTTTTGAAATATAATTCCAGCGTAAATAAAATTACGTAGTTTCTTTAAATGTCACACGACGATGTAAAATGTTATACTCGTATTTTCACCGTTTTATAAATAGCGAAGAAAAATACTCTAATGTATTCCTTATTGGTTTCCATGTCTTTATTCACCACCTTGACCATGTGTTAATTCATAAAAATAATTCCAAAGGTTATGAATCGAAAACGCCAGCTGGTTTATTGTGTATACTCCGGTAGGAGGTATATTGGCTTATACAGCTGTATCGAGTTTACTTTTTCTCAAAACAGTCTGAATTTTTTCCCATTTTGCTCATTCGAATCCTCGTGAACTTTGAACTCGGATCCGGAATTATCTACTCATCGATTACGCCACGATGAAGTTTCCCTTTTTTAGTCATTTAATTTACCACGTTTAAATATCAACCCTTAATGTGTATTGATTAAGTTTTTCGTAGTGCCTCTTGGTTTTTTTTATACGCCACGATGATTTGATTTTTAAATGAACTTCTTGCCGGAATCTCAATGGTTACTTTAATGGGGTTTATTTGCTAATGCGACCGTTGCAAGGTTCTCGAAATCGTTAAGGTTCGCGAGGAATTCGTCGACGAAAAATTATCCTCTGAAGTGTTTTGGAAGAGATTAAACCACGTAACACTGGAACATCTGCTCGCTTGTTGCGTTACCGCTCGGTAAACATCTTTTGTGAGACGTTCACAGTGTCGTCAAATTTTCACGAAATATTTAATAACCGAAGAAAAGTGAAGCGAAATTTTACGCGAATTTGGGTTAGGAATTTCACGTAAATTACCCGGGGACATGGAGGAAATTTATGATATAAACTTACCGCATACATTATCGATAATTTACCACACGTAACCGACTCGTAATTACTCGCTGAATTACTTTTCTGGTTTGTAATCGATAATAATGCCTTTTAATGTTTTAATTGTGTATTTTTTTATATTCCAAATAACCCGAGTCGTTCCGAAGAATAAGTTTTGTTGCATCATTATCGAATTGAAATGTACAAGAACGAGTATTCGCAGATGAAAGATCAATTTGACAATTTTCAAGGATATTTTTATATTCGATTGGAAGGAAATGACCGAAATGTCGTGCATCGTGTATTTCCATATTATAAATTAACCTCGTGTTTTTCAAACGTATTCTCTTTTATTTCTTAATACTTCCTAGTTAATTTTAATACAGAAATTTTTTTTTTCAATATGAATCATTCATGAACGATTTACTGATAAAATATTTAGTTCGTTTGTATATTATTCATGATTGAAACGTTCCTCGAATAACGTATTTGGTGTGTTCGGCTGATAAGGATGATACTCGTGTCAATTTGGCAACCCTGATTTTTATTTATAGATTATCGAGGGATTTTAAAATGTATGTAATGAGTTTCTGTTGAATTGTTCTCGAAATCAAACCTCGATTTTTACCAAAAACGTGATGTGATGCAGCGAAATATTTCGTAAAAATTTCGTATGTCGGTATTGGTAACACTGAATTTAGAAGTATAATAATTTAATCCATTTTTGCGATTTTATGCTGAAATTATTTCTGTTGAACTTATTTCTGGTGTATATTTTTGTGCTGTGTTGGTTGAAATGACGTATAACGGAAGTCGGAAATTACCTAATATCAGTGCAGCCAATTTGACAAAAAAAAATCAATTTTTTATAATTTCATGAGTAACTAACGAAGTAAAATTAAATAATTATGAAGCATGTAATGACTTTTAGTTTTCACTTAAACTGCTTAAAAATAAGAGAATACAGTGTTGCCAATTCATGTGACATTATACGACGAAAATACGCAAGAGATGACATGTATTTACGTTAAAACAAACCAAATGACAAATCGATTATATATTTGATTTATTTGAAATTTCCCACGTTTTAATAACGAAATAGAGAACTTCGAGCCTCGTTTATCGATAAAAAGGCGGATGCGACGATTATTTAGCTTATCAATAGATACGTTTCTTATTTACGCCATAAATGCATAGCTCATTTGTTGGTATTCTCATTGATTTCGCTGTTATCAACGTTATCTAAATATGTGATTATTCATCTT
This sequence comes from Maconellicoccus hirsutus, assembly GCA_003261595.1. Classification (NCBI taxonomy): domain Eukaryota; kingdom Metazoa; phylum Arthropoda; class Insecta; order Hemiptera; family Pseudococcidae; genus Maconellicoccus; species Maconellicoccus hirsutus. The sequence continues at coordinate 16,906 of QBDW01005264.1, read as the reverse complement.
CAATGATATTCCAACATTAAAAATTGCAATAACGATGACGCTGTACTCGCAAATATGCCAATCGGTAATGAAAGAAATTACGCGAATACATACTCGAGAAAAAAAATCATATTTCCTTCATCGCAACAAGATTAAAATTTTGGAAATTAATTACCACACACGAAAATTTTCCGCAAGTGAGACTTGGAATTAGCGAGAGGCGACGTCGGCGATATTTGAATTTCATGAGATAACGATTTCTTAATTTAATGGAAACTCATTTGATGAACATCCTCCCCCAATTAAAATTCTTAGCTAATTTGGCGGCTGACGTGTCTCGGTGTATTTTAATTTATGTTTTTGAAAACCACGTTCGAATATCGTTTTGCCGGCTTCGGAAATCTAATTTCGCCGAGGCGAGCTTTTATACGGTTTAAAGCAAGCGAATAATTTGTACAAAAAATCATTCCATAACCGTGTATAAACGAGCGAGAGAGTGAGAGAAGAGACCGCGGTGATAGTGTAAAGAAATCACTTTCTTTTATAACCAATTTATCGGGGTTTTCATATATAAAAGTCGATATTAAAAAAAAAACATAAATTAATTTTATTACTTGGACTGATTTTCTCTTCTTCCGTGCGTTGTTTCTTATGTAACCTGATTTATTTTTCGTTGGTAATTAATTTTTTTTTCTTAAATGATCCATTGTAATCGTTTACGCTTTATGACGATAATGATTTCATTCAAAAGATCTTCGAGCATTGTATTCGAAAAGAAATCACGTATAGGGTGTTTGAAAAAGGAAACTGTATTTTCTACATAGGGCAGTTTGTAGTTTTTTGGAATGATTTATGGTATACTATTGCTGAAGACTACAATAAATATTTATATTTTAAGGTAATTTTGGTAATTTAGACGAAGGTGATGAGAAGATTTATCTCTGAGATTACATCAATGAATATCTTTTTGGAAATTGAGAATTTTTGCAGATTTGCATACCTGCCGGATTCGATTTTAGATGAAAAGAACGTTTAAATGTGCTCGTGGTATTGCTTGCGAAGCTCAACCGTAATTTAATATCGGCAACGTTGCCTGATATAGTCCCTACTGTGATGAGAACAGACGTTTAGCGCTGTAATTTTAGGAGAGAACGAAGTGTACCTGTGTGATCATTTACGATTCATTTCTTGAGGTGTTGGTTCCTTCCAAAAAGAGGTCTGGTGAGCTATAACAAATCACTGAGACCTTGGTACCTCCTCAAAGAGAGGTTAGGTCAAGTCTGATTTTGATATCAAGGTACACGTTGTTCTCTCCTTAGATTAAAACGTCTTAGTTGTCTTTCTTCTCATTACAACGTTCATTGAGTATTGCTATTTTCACAACAATGGTACATTATTAGTTGAGCTTCGCAGGTAGAGCAGTGCTCGTGGATAACTTCAAAATTATCCAAATCGCGCCTTGTTGCCAATATTCATCGTTTGATTGATATCGTTTGGCAACACTGCGGTAAAAATAGCGTAACTGTGCAATGTTGCCAATACTCATAATTCGATAACGTTATTTGGTAACCTTGCTTCAGGTGGTTTTTAATTTGTTCGGCAAACCGTCACGTGAAAATTGTTTCACGTGAAAATTCATACATACGAAAGTTGAAATCTGTATACGCTTGTATGGTTTCGATGACGTCATTTCGATAGGTGATCCCTAATTTTACTATATTCAGCGGGTGAAACGGTTGCTAAATCTTGACGCTGTTTGAAAAAATAATCCAAAGGAAGCATCGAGCTTTGACCTCTCGTATCGGCGTGTTTTTCTGAACACCCTGTACACGAGATGTAATTCGAGATAAAACGCGTTCACCGTAACATACGAGGCGAAAATTTTTATATGCAGGAAAAAATTCGGTATCCTTGAAATTTAGAAAGATTGGCGGTATTTCGAAGTTTGTTCGAATTTCAACCAACACCATCACGAGGCGAGTGATAAATTCACGTATAAAATGTAACCTATAAAAAAGCTATTTTTTCTCCTACGCTAAATCCAACGTAAAGTATTAAATTTTATCGTTCTTTTCGAAACATACGGTGTAGTTCGAAGTTTTAACATGGCATTGGTCTGGCGGGCGTGATGGAAATTGTAAATTTAAATAAAAATAGTGTTTTCATTATTCGTAATAACAAGGCACGAATAAGAGGAGATTTCTTGTTTAACACCTGTTACCGTATTTCGGGATGCTTTTTACATCGAGTACGACGGCGGAAAAAAAAAACACACGCGTGAAAATTATTTAACGAATTTTACTCGAGCAATGAAAAATTCGTCCGTGAGAGCGTCTTAGTTATGAGACCTCGGGGAGGTATTATACGATGCGGCAATGCGTACGATGCGGTTTTTTTCTCCAGGTTACTCGTTTAATTGCATTCGAAAAAGATTCCCGTAAAGGGTATTCGGATTATTTGAGAATTTTTACGAAATTTATCAACACGTTAAGCTCCGGCGAGTTCGGCCGACGAGAAAGGTTCGGATTTTTATGTACTCCTAGCTTAAGGCAGACGAATTAGCTAATGCGAGTTTACACAGTAATCGTATATTTTTGCGTGGAATTTTTAACCCTCGTCGTGTGTATTACGACGAAATGAAATATTCAAAGGGTACGAGCGCGTAAGGGATGTGTTATTTGGCGAAAAAAATTGATTAAATTTTAAAACGGGATTTTCGTTTGAGCGAATTTCTAATTTTTAGTTTTGTGAAATTTTTTTCCACAAGAAAGGGCTTGTTCGATGGATGAAAGTCCAAGTAAATGTTATTTTTACGTTCGAAGGATTATTTAATTATCGAAAGGTTTTCGTTGTCCTATGAAATTCTTGTGATTTAGTTTGGTAATTTTTATGTTGAATGTTTTTTCACCTTAAAAAAAAGTACTATTGAGCTAAGTGTATTAAAAAGCGTTTGTTTGTGTGATTTTTTCGTTAATACTTTCACGAGGTACCAGCCCCCTTCAAGTGATTACCTTCTCATGTTATATTCTAAAGAATTTCATGTACTTTAGTTTTGAACTAAACTATTTTGTTAAAATTGTTCAATATTTTTGTACAAAATTGCATAAAAGTTGTGGAAAACGATTAAATTAATAAAAAATTTGATTTAAATTGCAAAAAATCTATTAAAATGTTATTAAAATAGTTTAAAATTGATCAATATCTGTTTAAAATTGCTCAAGTTTACGCTAAATTGTAAAAATGTTGTTGAAATTGTTGAATATTTGTGCAATTTGGAGCAAATCTTTAACAGCTTTGAACAATTTCAACAACATTTTGACAATTTTGAGCATTTCAAAGTAATTTTAAATAAATTTTGATCAATTTTACATTATTTTAACAACATTTTTACAGTTTTTATGCAATTTTGAGCAAATATTGAATAACTCTAAACAATTTCAACAACATTTTGACAACTTGGAGCATTTTTAAGTAATTTTAAACAAATTTTGATCAATTCTACATCATTTTAACAACATTTTCACAGTTTTTATTCAATTTTGAACAAATATTGAATAACTCTAAACAATTTCAACAACATTTCGACAACTTGGAACATTTTAGAGCAATTTTCAAACAATTTTGATAAATTCTCAACCATTTTAACCCCATTTTTACAGTTTTTTTTTTGCAATTTTGAGCCAATGATGATCAACGTTTTAGCAATTTTAAACATATTTTGATCAATTCTACATTATTTTAACAACATTTTTACAGTTTTTATGCAATTTTGAGCAAATATTGAATAACTCTAAACAATTTCAACATTTTGACAATTTTGAGCATTTTAAAATAATTTTAAACAAATTTTGATCAATTCTACATCATTTTAACCCAATTTTTACAGTTTTTCTGCAATTTTGAGCAAATATGGATTAACTCTAAACAATTTCAACAACATTTCGACAAATTGGAGCATTTTAAAGCAATTTTCAAACAGTTTTGATAAATTCTCAACCATTTTAACCCCATTTTTAGTTTTTTTTTTGCAATTTTGAGCCAATAATGAACAACGTTTTAGCAATTTTGCGCAATTTTAAACAAATTTTTATCGATTTTGAACTATTTTATCAATATTTTGATTGTTTTTTGCAATTTTAATTCAACTTTTTATTAATTTATTCCTTTTGTGTTACTTTCGTGCAATTTTGATCAAATTTAAATCAACTTTAGTCAACTTTAACAACGTTGTAGCAGTTTTTATGCAATTTTGGGCAATTATTTGAAGGGCGGGGAATACTCTGGTGTAATACTACATTTTAAGTAAATTTTCCAAAATTTTCCGGGTTCTTTGAGTGTTGGCGAGGAAGTGAATGGGGATAGTTCAATTTTTTTTAGAAATTGTTTCAAATTTAAAAGAAATAATAATTAATTTTAGATTTATTTGAGGTATAAATTATTTTCTCCATTAGAGGGTAAGATTTTTTGAAAGAGAAATTTTGAATAAGCCATGAAACAAGTGTTTGAGGGATGGAAAAGATGTTTAGATTGGCTGAAGAATTCTTAAAGGAGGATAACCTTATTTATGACCTAAATTTCAAATTATTAGGTTACAAATTTGCCAAAACTGAAATTATTTGCGAAAAATGAACCTCAGAGGTTACGCCCCTCCTTCCCCCCAAGTGCGATAATGAGCTGAAAATGGTTCCTAAGTTTTTGTTATTAAAGGCAAATGGACCCCAGCATGGTAAATGCCGTCATCGCGATTTCATTAAATTTCGTAAATTTCAACACGCTAAAAAATATCATTGAAAGACGAACCGAAGAGAAAACTCGCGAGAATGAATTTTCGTAATTTCAAAACCCTCGACAATTTTCACGTCAGTGCGATTGATTTCGTCGCTTGATGTAAGAGAGCATCGTCGATGACGCGATTCGGAAACCATAATAACGTGAAAATTTATCTCGTATTATGGGCGTTCGGTTGATACTGCAACTCGACAAATACGACGACGACATCGATAACGAAGAAAAATTCGATTATAAATTTTACGGTTTCGACGAAACGAGTATTTTATATTCGCCGGCGTCGTTTAATTAAATAATCAAGAATAGGTTTTTTTGAACCGCGAACGACGCGTATCATTTTTTCCCGCGTCGTAACTCGATATTCGTATTTCGTACCTTCGGAGTGATATGACATCTCTTAATTATCGGTTTTAACCCTTTGGCTGGACGGATGGCTCGAAAGCGACATGTAATTCGGGCGCGTATCAACATTTCAATCAATTAGCATAGACGGTATCGAATTAAAAAAATTGTACGTAAAATAGTCGAAGACCCGTATTGCGTGAGCGGTGTAAAAACCAGGCGATGTGTCGTGGTCGTTGACGTTTCGGCGCGATATTTGAGAAACCCTGCGAAACGATTACAGTATATGATTGCTCTTTAACCCTTCGCTATGTTGAAAATTGCTGCCGCATTTTTTTTATCTCTCTCTCTTTCTCTCTGCGCCTTAATCGAATTAATGATATTACGTCATTAATTTTTCTTTTATTGTTGGTATCCTTGTTTAGGAAACGGTTCGAGTTTGAACGTAGTATATATAAGCATCGAGAAGACTATATTAACGAGCCCAGATCCGGCGCGCAAACAACTTAGTGTGACGGAGATTATGGAAAGCTCGTCGCACCGCCGACATATTTAATTTAACTCGGCCCCGCACAAACAAGATGCTAGGAGAGTTACCGAACGTGCGGAGGATAAAAAAAAAGGGCTAGAAAAGTGCATCCAAACGAGCACGATAAGTGATACTTGATCATTATGCAGTTTTATTTAGAATGCAATTCGAATTATATATTTCGCCCAAGAGCCGGCGCTATCTCGAGGTATTTTTTATTTACCAAACATAGCGAGTGCTCGGTACACACGAGACCTTTTTTTTTTATGTATAAAATGCTAAGAGTAAAATTATTCGAAGGAATGGTAAAAAAAAGGATTTTCCAAGATACACATGAAATATGAAAAAACGCTCTCGCTGAGTCAACGGTCAAGTGTACTTTTCCCGAGATGAGCTCACGTGCTCATGAACGGTTACTTTGAGAATTACCGTAGATGATTAAATAAAGAATGTAATTAAGCGCTTAGCAGGTTAAGGCAAATTATTTGACGTACAACTCGTATTCGACTTTAAAAAAAAAAAAAATGGATATGCCGAGGTGGAAGGTAATTTTCAAGTTATAGGAGAGGGGAGAGGGGGGTTATTAGTCGATTGAAACAAAACTTGGTGGGTAATAGAAGGTCGTGAATAGGAATATTCGTGATTTTTTTCTAAATTTTTAGACCGCCGGAGTGACCTTGAAGTGCGTTCTGAAAATTTTATAGAAGCCAAAAAAAAATTTTTACTCTAAATAAATTTCCAAATAATTTTTTTAAATTTTTCAGTGTATTCTGTATCTCTGCGAATTTTTTGAAATTTTTTTGACCCATTTCACCCCAATTTAATTGATTAAGAAAGTTTGAAAATGGATTTTCCTTAAGTAAAATGAGAGACAAAAAAACTGGAAAAATTTTATTTCATTCATTTCGGATACTTTCATCTACTACCCAAGTTTCACCTCATTTGATATTAAAATACCAAAATTGTATAAATTATGGTTGATTCAACAGTAGTAAAATCCAGTAAAAATGCTAATTTTTCCACAATTTCTGAAGAAAATTGATTTTTTTGAATTATTTTCATTTTTGATAAAATATGAAGGTCACCTGTGAACAATTTTTTTTTCAATTTCACTTTGAGTAATTTGTTAAAAGTAGAAATTTTGATAATTTTTTCAATTGTCAGAAAACATCATTGTAAATTTTTTAATACGTATAATTGAGAATTTTTTAGGATTGCAACTCATGAAGATTATATTTTTTTAATAATTTTAAAGTTCCAAAACTTTTTTTTTAGTTGATAGAAGTGGTAACACTGATTTAGTACACGAGTATATCCTTTGAGAGTTGAACAAAATCGAAAAAAAGTTTAAATCGATAGTTATGGTATAACTGGAAATTTTGGAAAATTCAAAGTCGTCGTAACTCGGATAAAAAAATCGCAGACTTCGTTTTGTGTCATTTGACCTCGTCTGATGACCTCTGCACACACAAAGTCAATGACGATAATTTCGAGAGGTGTCGAGATAGGGAAGAATTGTTAATGTAAAAGTGGAAGTGGAGTGGGAAAAAACCAGTAAAAATGGCTTGAAAAAAGGGTTTCAATTGTTTAGGTCTGTGCTCGAACTGGAAAAAACTTGAAATAATTTATCGAGATGCAATACGCTAAAAAACATGAAAAAAATTGAGAAATTTGTCAAGTAAATTTTTTTTTATAGCTTTTAAAACGCCTTTCAAGGTCATTTTTGTGGTCAAAATATTCTGAAAAAAATCATGAGTGTTCCTTCCATGATCAGCTACTGCCTAGTGCCTACTTATTTTTTTTTGAACTCATGATCTCCCGCGAGGAGCAGGAATGCAACTACGAGCCTAGAAATCATCCTCTACCATATCTCATCCATTTGGCAAACGCATTCATGCATCAGAGCTTTTAATAGAGAAGTAAACAACGAAATATGCAGGAAATAATCCACAAAGCGGTTTCAGAAAAGGTTCAAGCGTTATCGCGGAGAAATGCTTCTTTATGACGAAGCCATAACACGACTAGTAGGTCGAAAGAATTCGCAAGTTGTGATTGCCACGTTGTTGAAATGTCTTAATGAAAATATTACAATCGAAACATCCCAATGCAGCGGTTTGGACAATGGGACGAAGTTTCACAAGCGAATCTCAACTTTTCCGCGTTTAATTCACAGCGAAGAAAATTTTACATAGCTTTGGGCTAATAATCACATTTCAGTGTCGAAAAAATAATCGTCTGAAAAGACGATAAAATCTATGTCCGGCAGCCAGCTATTTCGATTGTAGAAAAAACCCTATCGAAAATTTTTTCCAGTTATAATGCAGTTTAAAGTACCCCGAGAAGTTGCAAAGTAGATGAAAAAAAAAAACTCGGAAACATTTCCCATCACTTAGCTCGATTCGACCAGACGAACGCATATGGTTTAAACAAGCGCGAGAAAATCTGCAGCTCGTTGCCGAAACCTTAACGAATTTGCGATCTTTATAATCGGATAATTGACGAGGTAATTGGGTGGTTTTTTTCTGAAGTTAGAAGTATTCGTATTTTAAAGGCCTAAAATGCTCGTTAAAAACTCGTACGAGTCGAGTTTCACGTTACGTCGATTTCTTTGATGTGGTTAGTTTTCGCCTCCCTGGTTGCTGATGTCAATTTATGCGCATACGATTACCAAGTATTGACATGTCGTGGGTTTCGCATGGTTTATGAGCCGAGGTGAGAAGGTTTGGGTATTATCGTATAATCGGCCTTTTTGGCGGCGAGATTGCGAGATGTCACGGAAGCGCTTTGGTGTTAGTTTCGAATCGTCAAGAAGAGCATTCCGTAGTTGCGATGATGTGCAGATGTATCGAAAGGGGTTGTTTCACACGTGTCGTGTCGCCTCGTGGACTAAATTATCTCGAAAAATTCTCAAATCATTGGTAGTGGTTGGTAACATTGATATCGTGTTTTGTTGCGCAATTTATCGCCGTTTTCGTTCGTCGTGCAAAATCGTGAGTTTTTTAGGTGCTCGTAACTTCGAGTTAAGTCTTAATTTTGTGGCGATTTTTTGACGAATTTTTTCGCCTCTTCGAGATGAAATTTTTCATTGTTTTTTTTTCCTCTTTTGAAAATTAAATTTTTATTTTCCGCTTGAAACGGTTAAAAGTTCTGTTCACATTGGACGCGATAGTTGCGAAAGTATTTTAATGGTATTTGAAATTTTACTCTCGTTCGCGAACGAATCTCCTCTGCGATGGATGATTTTCCAAATCAACGATTCTCATTTTGTTGAAATTTTATCCTGTTGTAATGATCCGTGAAGAAATCTGTGGCCGGGGGAGGGTGAAGGGGGTAGCAGAATTTTCAAAGTCGAGGTCTAAATAAATAAATTAACTCTGTAAGTAAATGAGGTTATGATTTTTTTTGTGAAAAAATTCTTAGAAAAGTCATAATTAGTAAAAATATGTTTGAAAATGTTTTATGAGTATTAAAGTATAGTTGTTTTTTTTTTAACTGGAGATGAAATGGGGAAATGTAAAGACAAGGGGAGGGGAGGGGTTATTTTGTTTTGTTGAATATGTACACGTTAAAATTGGTAATCGAATAATAAATTGGAAAAAACTAAAAATTGAAACTTTCACTTACTTTTACTCTACTTTTAACTTCATTTTTTTCATTTTCTTCATTTCTCAGTTTTTTTCTGAACTAATTTTATCCTCTTTGAATGCAACTATAATGTGGATAATTTTAGCCATCGCTGTTCTTTTAATTATTTTTCAACTTTTATGAATAAATTTGTTTATAAAGCTAAATAGAATATTTTTTGCATTCATCATCATGCTAAAAAATAATTTTTTTATTCAAAACAGATAAAAAAAGTTTAATTTTTGCCTATTAGATTTGATAGCGAACTTCATCGCACTTCAAAGACCTTCAGATCTACAATAGTTCTGCAAAGATGGTTCATTTTTGTCAAAAGTACTCAAAAATCGTTAATTATATAAGTTTTTCTTTTTACCATTTTACCACAAATTGCTTCTATGAATTAATTTGTTTTTTTTTTTTTGAAGAGAAAGGAGAAATAGATTTGCAAATTATTGTTAAAAAATTTTGGTACGTTGACGTCAAAGCTACTTCAAAAGATCATGATCACGTGTCTCAAAATGTACATTTTATGAAATTCATTCCTAGAAATTGTGCATAAAATGGGTATATTGATGATTTCGACAAACAAGAATTTTAATTAGTCGTTTTTTTAAAATTAAATTTAGAAAAAAAAATTCCTGAACTGTGAAATTTTTCATCATTGAAATTTCCTCCTCGAAATGTCTGAAAAAAAGTCGAATTTTTTCTTATTTTCCAAAATTAAATTCGTCGATAAATCGACCGTATCGAATCATTTATAATATAAATTCGTTTTTTGGATGCATTAAATTATGCTGGATTATTTTTCAGACCCCCTCTCCCTCCCCTCATTTCTTATCAATAACGAATCACAAGCAGGGTTGTCTTGTAGAATGTAAAACGTAGAATATTATGTAGAATATGTAAAATAAAATACTTATGTAGAATGTAGAATATGTAGAATATGTAAATTTGGGTAAAAAAATACCAAAATACTGCAAATATCATCTAAATTTCTATAGATTTGCTTCAAATTTTCAAATTTAACCATAAACTCTTGAATGAATTTTTTAAAACGTTCAGAAAAAAGTACCTAAATATGTCGAATTCTGTCTATCTGTCTAAAAAGCAATTTCTATACTCTAAATTTTCAAATTTAACCATGAAATGAATCCTTTTTTTGGTTTTTTCTTGGCAATTTTCGTTATATCGTTCATTTGAACGATTTCAAGTAGTAAAAAAGAACGAGTTTAATCTTACTTTTGCACCGCGAAAAACCATTTTCTTGTCATTAGCCAATCAGAATAGCATTTCAAATTATTTTACATTTTACATATTCTACATTTGATATTCTACATATTCTACACAAAAATGTAGAATATAATATTCTACATGTGAAATGACAACCCTGATCACAAGCTGAAACATTTGAAATATTACGTATTTTATTATACAAATGAACCTGATTTATAAATATGATCATTTTCGTTCTTTTTAAATCGATGAAATTCAAACTAAATATACTTGAGACTTAATCATATTTTCATAAATTAAAATATAAAAATTAATCGATAATGTATTTGTTGGTGATGTTTGCCGGAAGTTGTTTATACCGGAAAAGAGTGAAAATATTTCGTTGCTGCGGTCACAAGGTCTGGAATTTGATAAAACGGCTTCAAGCGATGTACGCAGTATTACCAACATTCAGTTTCCATGTTTAAAAAAAAAAAGTAATGAAATTTGTTTCGAATTTTGAACTTTTTCGATTTGTATGGTAGACTTGGAGAGTTTAGTGGAAGAAACGAAACCATGTGGAAGTTGAAATAGCCACGGATGATTTAGGCGGCGTAAATGAGCATTTATGATTCAGCAATTATACGAACGAATATTCAAAGCTAGTGGTTATATATGTGGTATGCATCCTTGTTAGAATATATCGAGTTCCTGCGACATATTTTACCGTAGCGACATATTTTAAAAGATTAATGATACGTTTATCGTCTATCGTACATACGCCGTTATCGCGTTATTCGTCGATGCGTCAGTGTGCGAGTGTGTGATGATATCTATATCATCTGAAGCATTCGCGGTTTTGATATCTGACTATTTAATGAGAAAAACTCGGCCGCAAATGTGACCGCGGTGTTTTCACGTTGTTTCACGACGACGCGACGAGGGAAAATTTTCGTTATTTTTTCTTGACGTTGTGTACATGAAAAGATGAGATGAAAAATTGACGATACTAATGTTATTTTCTTGCGTATAATTTGTGAAAACATGGTTTACCTCAGAGATGTCGACAAAAAGGAAATATGCTTTTTATTGACGTGGAAAAAAAAGGGAAGTTTATCAACGTTAAACGGAAACTAGTTGTTACGAGTTGAATTAAAAAAAATACGCAGGAAAAACTTTCAACTACCGAGAAAGGGACCGCGTACTGAGATGAAAGTATCCTTTTTGTTTTGGTGTCGTTACTGTATACACGGTTGCACACATACGACGCGTATCTTGTGTTGCAACGGTGTTGCCATTTTGATATCCTCGTGTATTATTAAATTCGAATTTTTAGTGGGTAACTGTTGCGGTACTGGTACCCTCTGTCCTCTTGCATTTGATGTTCTTCTATGTAAAGAGATGATCCAATAATCAGGAAATGAACTATTAAATGAAATGATGTTAGTAATGTTAATGAATATTTTTTAGGATTTTTTTTCAGCGCTTTTACAGAGGTTTATTGTATGCTGTGTTCTAGTTTCTTTTTTTAAATGCGCAAGTTACGTTTAATTGACGGGTTTGTGTAGGATTTGGGTATTTTGTAGTGGTTCTTAAAATTAGCTTGTTGGTGGGACTAAATTGTTCGATATTTTTTCGATTTATTTTGTACGTTATTTTTTATTTTGTTTTTTTTTACATTTTTTGAATAATTTTTCAAGTACGTTTTACGAATGTTATTGCAATTTTGTAAAATTTTATCAATTTTTATTATTTATTTTGATTTTGCAATTTTCTAATTTTTTTTTAAGTATAATAATTGTATTACTTGAACATTTAGCTTGAGAAAAATGATAATGTTTCCATTGAAACTGCCTCTAAAATTTAATTATTCCTTTTTTAATTTTTGTTCAATTTTTTGAAATCAGTAATTTTGATTTTCAGCCAAAATATGAAAATTTAGGAAAAAAGCTCGTTTGTGAATTAACTTTTAATGTAATGGGAAAATCTAATATTCGTTTGTGATTAAACTCGAACAAATTTATTAACTGTAGAATTTTATTGGAGCATTAAAAAAATTTTAAATTTCGAAAAATATCGAAAATTTATTTTGAAGCTCCGAAATGACTGAAAATGGCGAAATTTTTTCAGGATTTATATTTTGTAAAATATTGTGTTTCAATTCCTCTAAAATATTTTTTACAAAAATTCAATTTTTTTTTATTTTTTTAAATTAATTAAAAACTAAAAAATTGGAAGTTCGCTTTTTAATTTCTAGTAATTTCTACAAGTTCTTGCTCGATTTTGTAATATTTTTTTCACGAATTTGCATGCAATTTTAGTTTCATTATAAAAGTTTTTCTGTTGCAATGTTACTCCAGTTTACCACCCCCCTCCTCTTCATCATCTTTACTCCTCCGTAAGTTCTTTTGCTGGTCATTAATAGAATCTATTCGAATGCGTAACAAAATTTCGCTCTCGAGAGGTTAAAAAAAAATTTTCCAAGACAAGTTTCCCAAGAACGAAAAATTTTCGAAAATGAAGACATGAAAACTAGACATTTTTTGTCGTCGAAATTCCAACTCGCTGGAGATATTCGAGTAATTTCTTCATTCGCGTGATTTTAAATATTTTTTATTAGTCGACTCGAGAACTTTAGAGATGTAATTCGACTAAGTAATAATGGCACGAGTATTTTTGAATGCGAAAGAAAAAAGTGGTACGGTTCGAAGTGCCCTTAATATTCGAGAGCTTTTTAATAAAACAAAGACTCTAGACTGGCGTTGAAAAAAAGGGACGAAAGGGAAAGGTTAGTTTTTGATACACATTTTAAAATACTAGTTTCGGTTTCTGTTGCGATTACACGATACATGATGTCATCACTTGGAGATATCACTTTCCCTAATCCCGAATTTGTACTCGAGACTACCAGGTGTCCAAGAAGTAACAGGGTTGCGGAATCGTCGACTGTGAAGCGCCATATGGCGTATTGGTGGCGTGACGAAATTCAACAAATGGGCGATTCGTGAGTGAGTCAGGATCGTCGGAGACCTTGATTTTCTCACCGCAGACCCTGAAGGAGTTGTGGTGATGGTTACTGTTTTCGTGTGGTGAATGTAGGATGATTTCGTAATCGAGATGAGATTTGCGATGTGACGGTGGTGCGTGAATTGGTCGTGGAAATTATATTGGATTTTAGAATTTAAGATGTGTGAACTTTTTTTGATGCGATAATTTATTAGTGTTTTTTGTGTATTTTTTCAGATAAAGATGATGATCAGTTGGTGTAGTATTGCTGAAAAATTCAATCAAAGGGTTGAAAATCTTGTTTAGGTGAGTTTGAATTGAATTTTCGCTACTAAAATAAATCATTTATTATTATTATTCAAATTATTCAAATTATCGACTAGAAAATTTTCTGTATTGGGTTCTAATTATTAATCAAAAACAATCGATTGATTTGCAATAATATGATTATCTTCATTTCTGAGAGGACATGCGCATTGTGATGAGCAGTGTTACCAAATCTTAATGCACGAATAATGTTTTTGACAAAATTTCAAATTTCCCAAAAATCTCAAAAACGAAAAAAAATCTCAAAAGTTCACTTTTTTGGAGCTTTTTAAAAATAATTATTTATATTTGTGTAAGCCTCAAGCCTCAGTTGTTGTACATGGCGAAAATTTAAAAAAAAAACAAGCATCTAAAGTTAGCCCGCATTATCCAAGTCGCCCCAAATAAAATGACTCGAGTACTTTTTCACGTAATTTTTTTCTTTCAAAATGGAAGTCGAATTTTTCGTTCTTTTTTCAATGGATTTATTTCGTTGTATTTTCAATGTGATTGAAACAAATGTATTTTTCATTTTTTAGCTTCAATAAGAGTTTTCGTTTGTATATTTTTTCTAAAAAAAAAAGTAATGTTTTCTGATATTTTCTTTTTCTTCTTTTGAAGTATACGCTTTTTTTTCACCTCCGGGCCGCGTTGAAATTGAGAATTGAGCTTTTATGAAAATTTCAATTTTGAAATGTATCGATGGCTTGTAACGTCTGTTTTTTATCCATCCGCGGGTTCCGGATTATTGACGAATGATGATAAATTACGCAAATATGAAAATTTGTTCGCCCTGAGAAAGGTACGTACGATGAATTAAGAGGGTTAGTGGGTTAAAAATGAAAGAATGGGGATGATACATCTCGCAAAGGAAGTTTACCTGTTGGTTTAACGCGAATATATCAACTTCCGGAAAATAAGATTCAATAGTAAACATAGAAAAAGTAAATCCAAACGTAAACTCGCTTAAACTTTAAAATACTCGATTAACTTGAGTTAAACCTTTCCACGACTCTTGGAAGCTCCAGAGGTGTTGCTTTCGTTTTCGAATGTAAAGGTAGAAGGATTTTCATCTCAGAGGTCTTTAACCCTTCGTCGCTGTTTGGTTTAATTCCTTCTTCGAATTGAGCTACGTTTAGCAATGGTGTTCACATTATCACATTGTCGGAGAAATTACGAGATGAACTCGATTTAATTCAATTTGAAGGACGATGGCGAATAGGATGTGGATATTACCTATTCTCGATTCTTGTAAAAATGCTGTTTGATTTTCGGGAATGGAATTTTTTCGAGTTGTGTTTTTAAGTTTCTGATTTGGTATTTTTTTCGTACACGTTGACTTCGCTATGAGTGATTTTCACGAATCGCTTCGTCGTAACGAGAACCCCGAGCCAAGTATTAATTTTGCGATGACCTAAATTAACATTTACGAGTAAAAAATTCCGCGTTTTTTCCAAGGTCCAATGGTAATATTCTCGTTCGTTTAGCTACACAGATTTGGGTACATCGGCTGGAAAATTTTATCGCGCGATGGCTCATTTACGTATACGAAATATGCGCCATAATCGACCTAATTTGTAATACGCGTCCACGCATATACATTCCGAGTTAAAACCAACCGAGTACGTAGAGCGAGAGCGAGACAAAGTATCAAAGGAAAAATCTCATTACCTGGACGGGCTTTCGCGACGGGTCGGCGAACCGGATGAACGCGGAAAACAGCCCAGTCATCCCTAAGGAGACTAGCGCCGAGAATAAAGGCCCTTGAGGGAAAGGCGTAACGGAGGGGGTGACGTACGGTCGGTAGGGCATATAGGTTAATAAATATTTACCTAAGGCCGCCGCAAAACTAATTAAATTTCGGATATGGCTACAGCCACGAATCGTATACGTCATAGAGAGGCTGTTAGGAAAAAAAATACATAATGTAAAATCGTACGTTGTTTGTTTTAAAGTCGGCCGACTTTTGAAGCGAGTATGGTTCACGGAGGAGAAATAGCGAAGGAGGGGGAATTAAAGGGGCGCTGGCCCGCAAATGCTACCATGTCGGTAGTACATTATCATTATCCTAAAAATGAAATACGCAACGTCGTATTAATTAGCTAGTCTCGATGTGTGTTCGAGGTTGTTTCGAAATTATACGTGTTAAGTATGAATATACTATGTAAACGAATGCGCTCGTTATTATGCTAAATATCAGCCCTGGACTTCTCGATGAAACACCCAGACCAATTTTACCCCCGAAAAATTACACCCAAATTACGCGTATGCTTAATTAATCTAACGAATTAATTTAAATACTCGGTGCCGAAATGGAAGAAGCGTTCTTTGTGGGTTTTCATGTCGAAAAAACGATTAGGTAAATTATTTGCGTGTAGTGAACATTCGTGAAAAATTTTATTTTCGAAGCTATAAACGATGTGAGAGGTTAGACCTCATAGAAATCATTTTTCGATCCAATAAAATGACGTAGAAATAAATAGTATGTGGTTTAAAAGAGAAATATTGAGCTCCCCTCCCCCACATCAAACAAATATTTTTCGGAGCCGTCTCAAATGTAGTTTTTGAGGGGCTTTTGACAACATTCAGAAGAAACTTCATTTCTCCATTTAGAATTTATCAGAGGACAAAAATTGTTGCTTTTCAAAATAATAGATGACGTCATGCTTTCGATTTGATACCTTTATTACAACGTTTATGTCGAATTTATCATTCTATACTACAGATAAGGTAAATTTTATTATAACTTTTTTTGTAGTTGTGAAAAAGTTGAGCAAAAAAAGTCATGTGCAAATTTTGCTTCATTTCCATATTTGAGGAGATATTTGAGTTAGTAATGAATATATGCCAAATTTACTCTTTTATACTGCAAATAGACAATTTTTTTTAATAACGTTTTTCGTTCTACTAAACAAGTGGAATAAAAAAGGTCATATGCAAATTTTATTTTACTTCCATATTTGAGGAGATATTTGAGTTAGTAATGAATATATGCCAAATTTACTCTTTTATACTGCAAATAGACAATTTTTTTTAATAACGTTTTTCATTCTACTAAACCAATGGAATAAAAAAGGTCACATGCAAATTTTATTTTACTTCCATATTTGAGGAGATATT
>QBDW01005263.1:0-11022 GCA_003261595.1 Maconellicoccus hirsutus | reverse complement strand
TTTTCGTTCTACTAAACAAGTGGAATAAAAAAGGTCATATGCAAATTTTATTTTACTTCCATATTTGAGGAGATATTTGAGTTAGTAATGAATATATGCCAAATTTACTCTTTTATACTGCAAATAGACAAATTTTTTTAATAACCTTTTTCATTCTACTAAACCAGTGGAATAAAAAAGGTCATATGCAAATTTTATTTTACTTCCATATTCGAGGAGATATTTCGGTTAGTAATGAATATACCTATGCCAAATTTACTCCTTTATACCGCAAATAGACAAATTTCCTTAGTGACCGTTTATGTTGTATTAAACCAGTACAACAAGAAAGGTCATATGTTAATTTTGCTTTACTTCAGTAATCGAAGAGATATTTGTGTTGGTAGTAAATATACGACAATTTCACTCTTTTATACTGCAAATAGTCAAAATTTCTTTATAACTTTTATACTGAATACGCTGAAATATATAGGTGACCCTTGGTGTCCAATCGAGGCGGGGGAGGGCAGAGAATAGGAATGAGTAGCAGGAAGAGCCTGAGGGATCCTTGAAGCCTCATTGAGGTCATTTTTCATAACAATGCTGCTTGATTATTGTCTTTTACAAAGGGATAACATTATTTACCTCCCTTACGGTAAATCTAGCGAACACGTGGTTGTGTATTTGAAAATTATGATAAGAATGAGTCCTATTGTTTTTTTACGTAAAATCATTTCATTTTCGCCTCAAACCATCTTCGCGTCATTCATCAATGAATATAAAAAGTGTTTTGTTTCTTTCACCGCAAATAGCAAAACTGCGCTGAACCCTTGTAATTGTAGTGAGTGCAGCTCAACTCCTCTTGAGGGGAGGAAAACGTTCTGTAGTTCATTCGATCGAGAATTTAGCATGTCGTTGAATTTATTTAAAAGTTTTTTCTATGAAATGAATATTTTATGAGATATACGAAGAAAACTGAATTTAGAAGGATGATGGTTTTAAGTTTGGGCATTTTTACCATTGCTACGAGAAAAAGTAATTTGTGTTTGGGGTTTCCTTTTTTGCTTTTTTTTCGGTGCATCGGAAAATCCCAAGAAAATCATTCCTTTATACATTGTTCAGTACATGACGTCTGCACTGGAAATATTGATAATAATGCTCGTTTAAAAAGCACGTTTACACGTCCCCCTCCTTCCTAATTACCAAACCCTTTTAACGTAGTTGTTTCTTCGCTTTTATCGGAATTGAGAAATGTTGCGGAAAATTTTTGCAAGACGAGCCTTCAAAAATTATCGACTAATTAACACGGTTAACACCGGTGTCTTGTTTACGAGCAAGTTTATACGTTGTAGTTTAATTATTCGCTGCGAGATGAATATCGGCGGTGTTACACTTTACGTTTGAAAGTTTACCTTACGCCCTTCTCGTTCCGATGCGATGTACTCGATGAAATATTCGATACGAGACATCGATTTTGTCTTGAGTCATCTCGCGTAAACGGTTTATTCTCGGAATTCAAAAAACCACGCGAAAGAACTCTTTTACTTATAACGATGTTCCTCGCAGTCTCTAGGCGGCTAGCGAATTCCTCGACGGATTCGGATTACAATCCGGAGAGCTCGGCAGTGATAAAAACGCGCACATGGTAGAATATTTCTCTTAATTGCTGCGCTAAGTCGCATTCGTCCGTATATATTTCATTATTACATCGTCTGAATGTCTTTTTCATTCATGCGAGTAATTAGTTGGTGATATAATTGTAAAATGTTCCGAAGCCGTATAATTGGTTGCGGTCGAGATACGTATATATCGTGTACCATGTACACCGAAGACGACGTTTTGTAGTTTTGATAAGGTTTTGTGCGAAGTCATCGCGATGGCGAATTTAATGTTTTTTTTTTTCTTCTTTACGCATTATATACATATAAACTGGCAGAATGAAGTCGTCGTATCTGTTTCGTGGTCGAATAACTTCGTGCTTTGCAACAGATTTACGTTTACTAATACGTCTAGGCCGACTTTCGTTTTTTCGTCGTAATTACATTTTAATTTACCGTTAATTACGCGCGAATTATTGTCAAGTTATTGTCGTCTGTGTAGTGAGTTAATATACGATGTGGGAAGTGAACGAAACCTATTACGAGGAATCATTCGCCATGTCGAGTATCGATGAACATTTATTTCATCGATTTACCAGCAGGATACGCGTAGAAGTGCGTTATTTACCGATGCCGTGGAGTGAGGGGAGGGTCAGGGTAGGAAGACCGTATGACGAAGAATTCGCATATCATTCCATACTTCTCGCTTCTCTTCTCCTCAGAAGCTAAGTGGACATTCCTTGGTATGAATGTAATCTACATTCAATTTCTTTTCGATTTTTATCATTTTTATGCTAAAGTAAAAATTGTGTGAGAAAAGTGTGGTTTTTCAACAAAAAATTAAAGAAAAAAACAAACCTTTTCCAACACAAATGAAATAGTCATTTTGAACATATTTCTAGCTGAATTTCATAAGAGAATGCAATTAAAAATTAAAATTAAGATGTGTTAGATTTTAAAAGAAAGTATTTTCGAAGATGTCAAGTGATTTATTAAATCGGTTCAAAACTTTCTTTCACCTTTTGAGCTCAAAAACGTATCGGAACTATGGAAAACGGAAAAAATTGGTAACTTCAGGTAAACACATGTACTTACAGGTAATTTACCGGTAAATACAAGTAATTACGAGTGATTTACCGGCAAGTACAGGTAATTACGGGTAGTTTACCAGTAAGTACAGGTAGTTATGGGTAATTTATTGATAAATGCAGGTAATTACGGGTAATTTACCGATAAATACAGGTAATTATGGGTAGTTTACCAATAAGTACAGGTAATTACGGGTAATTTATTGGTAAATACAGGTAATTTTACTGGTAATTACACGTAATTTACCAGTAAATAAAATATATAGTTACAGGTAATTTACTGGTAAATATAGGTAAATACAGGTAATTTACAGAGAATTGCACGTAATTTACCAGTAAATACAATATATAGTTACAGGTAATTTACCAGTAAATACAGGTAAATACAGGTAATTTTACAGGTAATTACACGTAATTTACCAGTAAATACAATATACAGTTGCAGGTAATTTACCAGTAAATATAGGTAAATACAGGTAATTTTATAGGTATTTACATGTAATTTACCAGTAAGTACAATATATAGTTACAGGTAATTTACCGGTAAATATAGGTAATTGCTGGTAATTTACGGAGAATTGCGTGTAATTGACCAGTAAATACATGTAATTACGTGTACTTTACAGGTAAATACAGGTAAACATCTTTTGGAATAAAAATTGAAAATCGGGTAGTAAGTAATTTTGTATTTATGATTATCATATATCTTCTTCAATTTCCCCAAACCTGACAAATATTTTCTTTAAGGAGGCTTTTTCGTTAACTTTTCAGTTGATTTTTTTAAAAAAAAGTGAAAAAATATTCCCCTTGAAATTACGAACGCGTAAATGATATTATGGATTAAAAATCGAAATCAATACGTAATGAATCTTCAAAAAAAATTATTCGATTCTCATTTCACTATCAATGAAAAAAAAAACTATTCACTATTGTTTTTTTTTTAACCACATCCGAAACCTCTGGACACCTGTTCGTCGTTTCTTCCGCGTCGTATGATATTGTCGAAAACGAAAAAAAAAACCTCTCTTAATACCGCACACTACCACCCTCACATCCATCATCTCTCACCCTCGATCTCGGCTCCGAGCCATAAATCAAGCTTACGGCACGTTTTCCAAATCGCGAAAACCATACACGTTTTATCAATATAAAACCGGAATAATTATCTGGAAAATGTTTGTAACTTTTTCAATCCACTACACGTGTTACTGGGCGCGCAAATTGGTTTACACTTAAGGGACACCGGTGCATTAGGCGTTCGGGCAAAACTCAATTTGCCGACGATATTTTCGATGTTTTTCTATTTCTCGTTCTTCGTTTCTCTCTTCATCGGTGGGGTTTTTCTTTCTGTATGCCCGATACACACACACACACACACACACACACACACACACCGTATCAATCCGCAGCCCTGTTCGTGTACCGATACATCCATATCTTTGGCGAATATCTCGGCTACATGGACCACCACACGGATACACGTTCACGCTACGAAATATCTATCGTTTTGCTCCATTTCTACAATTACCTCGGTGGCGGTGGCGACGGCGACGACGTCGTAGCCGAATTTCCACACGACTTAAGTACAACATATTTCAGTCAATCGTGCCGAACCGTTCGCCAAGCTTCGATACGCGTATTGCACACGTACACACACACACACACGTCAAAAGTGAAGGAAAAAAAACACCAACGCGTACTCATATTTCTTTTCCCCGGTTTGCATTAAAAATGTAAACGGTACTTCGCGCAAAAAGCACGCTCTCCCCGGAAAAAAATTTCCATCCAGTCGAAAAGTTAAAACGCGTATATTTTTCAATTTACCCCCGAAAAAAAAAGAGAAATACCCTAAATAGATAACGTCATCGCATTTTTACATTCGCTACTTTTTTCTCGCCCCTTCGCATACGACGCGAGCTTTACGTATGCTTCGACTATTCCCATCAGCCCCGTGTTCGTCTTTTTGTACCGTACAATACGCGTCGTCTTATTCGAAAATGGTATATTTACCGATTCCGACGTTACGGTGTGGTCCTCGCGTTCTTATCGAATATCAAAATTTCCACCCGATTCGCCTTTTCCTTCATTTTCGACCGGCCTATGTAACCGATCTAATGGTCAAATTAAGGTGAAATGGAATTTTACCCCGTTTCCTCCCCGGTTGATATATTTTTATCGCGGATGTTCCCTGTATTTGATTATTTTGATGGGCAACCGCGAAAAAGGGATGAAATTATGGTAGTTTTGGGGAAAAAAAAGATGATTCATCGTGAAATTACGAATTTTAACGCAGTTCTTAGATATTGCGAACAAATAATGTGAAAAATCGAAAATTGTAATTACCGCGTAAATTACCGAAGAGAAATTTTTCCGAAGGAGTGAATTAAACGTAGAAAATTTGACAATATTTACATAGATTCGGGTTTTTTATCTCGTTTGATTCATCAACGAATAGAATCATTTCGTTCAAATCAATCCGGTCAGGTATTTAACAGCGTGAAATTAGTGAAAGTAGAGAAAAATGAGTGAATTTTGTTAAAAAGAAATGCAAAAATAAGTAAAACCGAAAACAAAATATTTTTGAAAAGATTACGCGAAATTGTTCTTTTTTCATAAGTAGCTAGAAATTTTTTATGAATTGGCAACACTGTCGGAATGCGTTACGTCATATTTTCATAATTCTAATTCGATGTTTTTATTTGTAAGTTTGATTTTTTTCCCTTAAATAATAGATTTTCTTTTAATCTGAAATTTAATCTCGTTGATGAGGGGGGGGGTAAGTTGTGAAGTTCCAGAAAATTTTGTAAAAAAGGTAGTAAAAAGTGGTGATTTTTCAAAATTTTTCAAAAAAAATCCGTTAGGTACTCTGTTCATGCTTCTTCAACGATTGGTTCATTTCGTGAAATTTCATTGGTTTCATTCATCAAGCAATCAAATTATTTCGATGCAGTTTTTTTCTCATTTCTCGTAAATATTTTATTTACGTGCGTTCTGTGCAAATTGATTTTTGAAATTTACTGACCCTCCCCCTCTTTTTCCTTCTCAAAAGCTCATATTTTTTACGATTTATACATTAAAACGGCTCCTAAATATGGTTTTTGCTTGTTACAAAAAAATTAAAAATTAAAGAATTAGTTGTTTTATTAAAATTTTTTTCACTTAAAATATCAAAAAAAGTCATTGCAATTTCTTGACACGTCACATTTTGCATGAAATAATATGATTGAAATTTTCTTCAAAGTAGCTGCCATCGAAAATTTAAAAATGACTTTTTCGTATCGTTGAAAATGGCATCACTGATTTCGATTCGTGAATTTCCTTCACAAATGGATCAAAACCAAAAAAAGAATTTGAAATCGCCAAATGGTATATTTATTAAGTTTTGTTTTCCCAAAATTTTCAAGTTTTCGCCATTTTGGAAAACTATTAATCACCAACTCCAGATAGAAAATGTACAGAGTCCTTTGATTTAAGATACTCATCATGATTTGATAACCTTAAAGCGTTCACATAAAGTGAAGAAATTATCCTCACCTTACTTGACATTGGATTTTTTGATACGAGTAAATTTTCAGTATTTTGGAATAATATAAAAAATTGAAATTTCGCTGGAGAATTTAAGGTGGTTAAAAAAAATGAAGAGTGCTTTATAGTTGAATTATGGTAGATCGAGTGCTAATTTTTAGAATTTTTACTGTGACAGCTTTTCATTTGAGATATATCGTTCGTAAGTTTGATTGAAAATGGCACTTTATGGATTTTGAAAAATTTGTCAAAAATAGAAAAATAAATAAAATTGGCTGAAATTTAGTTTACGTGATTTTTCTCGACATTTTATTCCAAAAATGAAAGTTCCCCGATTCGACCACCATACGCGAGTTACCTTCATTACTTGTAATTTTGATCAAAAAAAGTCTCGTTTTTAGCGCTGAAGGGGAAGAGGAAGGTAAAAGAAACCCGAGAATATAATCGATACCCCAAACTCATCGAAATTGTCGACTCGAATTATTTGTCATAATAATTCAACATCGTTCGTATAGAGAACGCAACGAAAAAAAAAACCTTAGTAAAAACGAGGAAACGCGATACATAAACTATTTGTAATTTAATTTTACGACTTTGCATCGACACACGCGAACAACGAAACTCCCGAAATCCCAAAAGATGATGTCGAAGATTTACACAAATTGTAGAAGGATGGAAAAAATCGTCCGAGTTAATACTCTTATGATTCTATTGGGGGTGATTACTTTGGCTGGGAATTTCGAGGTTGGTTTGTTCACAATCTTGTAAAAATCTTAGGCTGTAATTACGAGCGTGTGTGCGCGCGATACTCCGCAGGCTTGGGTGCAATTTATGGGTAATTTTCATCTGCGGAAAATTCCCCTCTTGCGTTTTTCGTGTTTAAAAAGGTAAAATTGAAAAATCTTTCGTGTTGGTTCGTGTATTAAAGTAAGGACGTATAGTGTCGTGTCTGTGTGATGGTGGGAAATCGTCTGTATAGATTTTTAATGGTCACGTAAAGTTCACTCGGGGTTTTGGAATCATCTCTATATTACGTATATACTGGCAGTTCTTATAAATGTACGCGTCGTATACATATTTGGAAAAAATTTTCAACCGTTTAACTCAACGTACACGGTGTGAATATTGATGAGTATATGAGAGCTTTTATAGGTAACGCGGATGCTCATTTTTTATAAATTTTTCAAAAAAAAAACGAATTTTACCCGAAAAATATCGTAACGCGAGTAACGTACGGAATTTTTCGCGATAGCTTTTTCAATTTGATGTACGACCTGAGGGGGTAATTTTTTTTGCCAAATTACGATGCTACCCGCGATACCCTTCGAGTCGCCTTGCCGCGTAATTCGGGTAATTTACGGTTTTACCTGTGGAAACGCGAAACGAAGGGGGGTTTTAGTACGTAAAATTTTTATAGATTTAAAAGTACATACTCGTAACATGAAAAAAAACGAAATTTTCAATTTACAGGAAAATCAACTAATTGAATTTTACGTTGTAGATTTCTGATTGGACCGAAGGAAAGTTTTTTTCGTTCTCGAATACGCGACCATGTCTGGAAAAGAATACAAGACAATAGGTAATTTGACGTTTCTTCTTCCATTTTAAATTCTATTTTTCCGTTTTTAATTACCTAATGCATATTTAATGCTCGTATCGTTCAACTTGTACCAGCAGTAATGCCCCAAAGACGCGGTGACGTTTTTTTTTTCACGTCAAAGATTTCCCAAACATTTATCCGAGATACCTCTCGCGAAATGAACGGCGAATTTCGATCCTTTGATATTTTCAAAGGTAAATAGCACCAAAAGGAGGGGCTCCTCTAGCGACAGATTTCACAAGGTGGCAAAAGTTCACCGTGCTGTTCTGTTTTCTCTTTTACGCTGGTTTTTGTTTCGTCGACGTGCATCTTTTCAGTGCTTTTGGGCGTTTTATCGAGGTCGTGTTTTGTAGTAGTAGTGGTTGGAGATGGGCGATTGCGAAATTTGGTGTAGTTAAATGAAAATCTCTCCGGTCGGTGTTGGTGGATTTTTTTGAAAATGGTTTTCGCGTTGTTACGGTGGTAACACTGATGAGAGTTGGTAATGGAGAAATACTCGTATGTTTTCGTTCGCGTTCGAATGTTAGGGTGGTTGTGTAAGTGGAGGAGATGGATTGTTCAGAATTTCAAAGTGACGTCACCATTTTGAAAATTGCGCGAAAATTCACTTCAGAAAAATCTCTAGTAACGAAATCACCTTCATATTCGTAAAAATTGTACAAACTGAGAAATTGAATCGTGAATTTTTTATGTACCGAAATAGAACTCGGAAAGAGGAAATGGTAATGACTGTACATGTTTGAAAAACACGTGTTTTCCACAAAATTTCAAATGCTCGAGGTCTCTAAAAAGTAGTAAAATTAGTGAAGTTTTTCAAAAAGTAAGGCAAGAATAAAAGAACCCTAAGATGCGAAATATTTTTGTAAAATTGCACAAAAATTGTGAATTTTTGATAAAAAATGACGGTTAATTTATTATGAATTGGCAGCACTGTCGGAATGTATGACGTCATAATAAGCATATAATGCGTTATTTTTACGAGTGTAATTTTAATTTGATTTTTTTTTAATACAGATTTTCTTTCAATCTAAAATTTGACTTCGTCGATGAGGGAGGGGAAAGAGGGTGGTGAATTTTAGAGGTTTTCAAAAATTCGATAAAAAGGTGGTGAAAAGTAGTGATTTTTCAAAAAAAAATCCGTTAAATAAATTGTGAAATCGATGTGAGGATCATTGAGAGAAAATCAAAATTGATGTTTGTATTTCTAGATTTTTATTTAAAAGTACAAAACAAAATAAAACAATCATTCACTGTTCAGACGCCGATGTGTCAACATCTCTTTTAATTCGTTTAAACGTAAACATCTTTTTTATTACTTTCCCTAGCAATTCTCTTTTAACTACAAAAAAGAAATCAAAATGTGTGTCCTCGATGGTCTCGGCTTGGCCGAGCCATTTTCTTTTCTACATCTCGAAATTACAAACGACAAGAAATTAAACCCTATGTCAATTTTCAAATTCTTCTCAAGAATCGACAAAAAAATTGAAATTTCAAGATCAAGAAACGGCAAATTTGTGATCAAATCTCCTGTAAGTGTTGAAGATTTACTTTTAAATATTAAACAATGCGGTGAAGCTTCAGTAAAAATTACCAAACATCTGATATTAAATAAATCAAAAGGGACAATTTACTCTACCGACCTCGATGATTTAACTCCAGATGAACTTGCCGAATTCAAAGAGCTCAACAAAATCTTGACCATTAGAAAAATCTTTCGTAGATCAGTTGATGGATTACAGATAGCCACTAACATTTTTGAAATCGAGTTCAATTTACCCAAACCTCCTGAAAAAATTAAACTAGGCTACCTTATTCTACAAGTCAAAATCGTGATTCCTAATCCTCTTCAGTGCTACAATTGTTTCAAATTTAATCACTCTGCGAAATTTTGTCGAAAAGAAACACCACTATGTGGTAACTGCGGCCAAGAGAGACACGACAATAACAAATGTATGAAACCTTCGACTTGTATAAATTGTAAACAAAATCATCCGAGCTGGTCCAGATCGTGCAAATTTTTCCAAGATTTAAAAGAAATTCTCCGAATTAAAACTGAATCCTCTTGTTCTTATCGTGAAGCGAAAACCACTTTCCTCAACTCTAGAAAATATGCCAACGCACTTTCAACACCAGGAGTTAACCCTCTTAAAATTACTCGATCATCTTCTACTTCTTCAACGTCATCAAAAAGTTCCAAAACTACTCCGACAAACGAGGATTTTCACACCCTTTTGAAATTATTAACCAACATATCAGAAAGACTAGAAAAACTTGAATCTTTTCACCTCTGTCAAAAGAATCAGTATTCACACTCTCATCAATTGATCCTACCAACAGACAAAGTCTCTTCAAAAACTTTAACCTCTGAAAGACGAAAATCAACTGTTCTTGATGAAAGACGCCTGTCATCTTTTTCTACTTCATCGACTTCAACGGATATCACCAATGAAAAAAATGAAATCCCCGAATCAGACTGGAATGAAATTGAAAAATCCTTCAAAACCAATGAAATCTTGTATGAAATCAATTTTCAACAATTCAAATCTATAATAGAAAACTCTAATGGTCGTAAAGATATTTTATCCATTCTTCATGAAAACAACATTAATAACAACAAAAAAATTTGAGAGAACTTCGCCCACGTCCTTGAAAATATTAGCAAGTCTAATAGAAATCTTTGTCATTCATTTAAACATCGCATAACAAGAACAAAACATAAACTTCTACACCAACTTTCGAACTTATGAATTTCTTACAATGGAATGTCAACGGTTATTATCGACGTCTTCCAAATTTCCAATTTTTAATAAATAAATACAATCCTATCATCGCTTGCATTCAAGAAACAAATCTTAAAGAAAATTCCGTTTTAAATTTCAACAAATACAAAACATACAACAGATCAAGAAATTCATTTCATGCCAGTGGCGGAGTTTCTATTCTCGCGAAATCTGAATTCTACAGCGAAGAAATCAACCTTCAAACATCTCTAGAAGCAATTGCTATCCAAGTTCATCTATCTTCCAAGATAACCTTTTGTTCAATTTATATTCCTGTCAACAAACCTTTTACCAAAAATGACCTAAAAAACATAGTCGATCAATTACCTAAACCCTACATGCTTCTTGGCGACTTCAACAGCTACAATATGATCTGGGGTTCTCGCTATAATAACAAACGAGGAAAAATAATTGAAGAATTCCTCAATGAAGAAAATATCATCTTCCTCAAT